>VOSG01000126.1:0-82548 GCA_009761265.1 Halicephalobus sp. NKZ332
ATCAGCCTATGCCGATGCCTACTCAGCGTTCTATCGTTCGTCCTCAAGTGGTACGTCATCTACACCTATCTCGTCTAATCCCTCCATTTAGGTCAACCATTCCCTCTACAACTACCCCGGACCTAATCGATGTGATCAGAACTCGAATGCTGCTCTTGTTCACAAGGACCATCAGAAGCAGCTGATCGGAGAACGTCTGTTCCCCAAGGTTTCTGGACTGGTGTCTCCCGAGAATGTCGCGAAGATCACCGGTATGATGCTGGAGATGGACAACCCCGAACTGCTGCATCTGTTGGAGAACGACCAACTGCTTTCCGTCAAGATCAAAGAGGCCAATGCCGTTTTGGAGCGTGCTAAAGCCACTTCTCAAGCCGTTTAGGAGAGAAAGCTTCAAAATAGGGTTTGTTGTACTAGTTGTTGTTTAATAAATATTATAATTCTAAAGACCCAATTTCCGCTCTCCGTTACTTCCAAGACAAACTCATCTCAGAATGACTGCTCCAGTAGTTGATCTAGCTTTATCACTTTCACATAAACCTTCCGTGAGATTCAGAACCGACAAATAACTTTACATAGACAGATTTTCGAAGGGCAAGGAGAAACGATACAACAAGCTAAAGCATAACGAAGCAAAATGAATATCATTTTACCTTCTAGGAAATGATTACCCGACCAACGCGTTTTTCGAGACTTCCTTCTCAAAACATTACCGCGTGATTTCGCCTGCAAGAAAGCTGCTTCGTAATTTACAAACAGATTGAGATTTTTAGGAAACATGTGACTTAGATTCATAAGGCCCGGAATCACCAAAGTTGTTCATTGACGGGTTACTGCTCGGAGGCCACTGGGGTCAGCAGGTCCTGGGCACTCGCTGAAGGAACCGGAGAAGGCCAAGGGTTTGGGGACGAGAATGGAGAATGTCCAGTCGAATGAGGTTGATTGTTGTTAAAAGGCGAGAACGACATCTGACTCGGCGTGGTCATCATCGAGAACTGAGAACAAAGGTCATCTAGAAGACAAAGTTACCTCATTACTGCCTCGTAAAACCCACCAGTAACTGCGGAATATTGCGATGGTCGTTCAATCCCTATTTCTCCATTTTTCATCGTAATACACAAACTATTAAATCTGCTCAGCGTTGTTTCCATTTGACGACCGCTGAAATCACTCGACAATGAAGCACTTGGGATCAAAACTTGATGGGTCGCTTCAATGCACGATGCAGATCTGTCTAGGTCAAGCCCATCGACAATGGATCTCGAGCTGTCTTCTTCCACAACTGAAGAAATCTTGTGGCCTGCCGAATAGACTTTTGCATATAAGGAATGTCGTCGACGAGTAGCTGGATTAAGATTTAGACTGCATCTCGGAGGAGAAGTCAGAATATAGGAAGGAGAGTCAGACGATGAACTGGAAGAAGATGGAACCGATATCAAGTCATCTAAAAGTGGCTTTTACAAAAATCTCCGTAAACTAAGCAAACCAAAGTCCCCATCCATCGCCATAGCTGCTGCTTTCCCAATATAGATACAGTTTCCTTTCTGAAACGCTCTCGTGTATCTCAACAACCCTCTGCTCGATAAGATAGGAGGCAACCGTAGTTCTTGGACACTCTTTCTCCTGATGATATTCCTCGTCGGTAGGTAAGGAGCGATGCTCGATCTTTTCTGGATTTTCCCTCTTATCAACTTCTGGGAATTTCGTTCTGTATGGGTGGCCTTATGTCTATTGTGAAAGTTAAAGCCAGATCTTTTGGGGAAGAAATCAGAAATTGCCGATGACGTTTCAAACCCACTGTCTTCAGAATGCTGTGACCAAGATACAAGTGGATTTCCGATAATATTCATCATTGTCGTACTCTGGGATTGAGAACTGTGACCAATACAATAAAGCATACATTCTTCATTATGACAAGGTTCACTCACAAACGATGCTGTTTGATCTCCACTTCTAAAATTAATAAAAATAAACGACCGATTACAGGACTCAACGATCACCTTAAATCTGTCAGTGAAACCGCTTTTCGCGTCTGGCTTTCCCTAGACATCTGGGCTAAAGCCTGAAATGAACGTTACAAATTAAAAAATCTCAATGTGGGTCCAAAAGTAGTCAAGGCATTGAAACCTCATCTATGTTCTTCCCAATAACACTACTCTGTTATCTAAAGGCACAAGGAACTCAATAACCCATAATACAGTATAGTACACGATATGTAAGATGAGCACAGTGACTTATAACATTAATAAACGCTTCAATTTGTCTTCTTATTGTGATTTCTTGAATCTGCATCGCCGGTGTTCTCGCCCTCGTTGAGTAAATCTGTGTTCACTTCCAATTGGGCTTCTGTTTCCGTAATCAGAACACTGTTCTCGTTGGAGTCTATTAATGTTGACTTCACTTTCCACCTCAACGGAAAGGGAAGATCGAATGCATTTTCTACTCTTCCTACTCCTCCAGACTCAAAGAACCATCCGAGTGGAAACCAGAATCTCATTCTCGCATCTGTTGATGTCAAATTAGTGTGATTGTAGGCATAAGTGTGGTAGTACAAGAACATCCTGGAGGAGATATAGAAAGCAATAAAAACATCGATACTGTAGTGTTCATGTCCGGCAAGAATAAAGAAGATCCCGAAGAAATTCAGGACCCAAGTAGCAGTATGAAGCATGTGCCAACTTTCCGGAGTATCTGAAAGAACAAATTGAAGTAACTACTGACAGACTCGGGAAATCCTACATTCAGTGATGAAGTGGTTCAGTAAAGTGATGACTGTTGTATGTCCACTGAACATGTAGTCTCCACAAGTTCTGACTCCCTGGATGGACATTCCTAGCTTGGACCAGATGTGGAATGCTTGTTGCATCTTTTCCGATACAGTTCCGAAGGACTTAGATCTGCAAGCGAGGTGGACACCCGGGACACTTAGTGAGGTAATTAACATTGTAAAACAACGAAGGAGAAAGACGGTGCCAACAAGAGAAAACATTCGCCGCATGATTACGGTTCTGAAATGCATTGTCGTTAGCAGAATATAAACGAAAATGTAATCTAACCTCTCTTTGTGGAAAATGAGAACCGTAAACCAAATCATCCCCATGGAAACTCCAATCATCTCACATAATTCGAAGGCCCAAGGAATTAGTGGCAAGTTGTCAAGGACGATATCAGGCAGAGGAGGGTAGAGCTTCATATCTAAAAGAGTAGCAACTGATGAATGCAACGTCCCGAATAAAGAATTCACCAGGAACTCGATCATGAACAACAACCATAACAAATGCCGTCGTTAATAAGGAAATTGAGCAATACAAGAAAGCGAGACCTAGTTTGAGCATCGACTTCCCCCATGTATCGGGGCTTTCGACATGCCTAATCAACTCATCTCGAGTGATAAGTTTGAAGGTTCTGTATCCATCGAAAGTCGAACTTGAGGTCTGCTGAGTCAAGTTGTTGATGAGTTTCCTGAAACCACAAGTCAGTTGTTACGTATTTCTCATCTAGTTACGATTTCTGTACGGTGGACTCAAGGAGCCCGATCGTCTCGCTCGCATCGAATACACGAGACACTTCTGGAATCCCTGGTTGAAGAAGTTTCAGCTCCCGAATAGCTTTTCCTAGTCTCTTGATGTCACCTAGTCTTGGTAACGAGAGTGGAGGTTGCTTCAAATCGTCTTCTGTTACAAGTAGCAAAGCAGCACCATCTATCTGCAAGGTTTATATGAGTTACGGGAAAAACTGCGAAAATAATAATTGCAGACAGTTCAAATATTAAATACACAGCCTCACCTTCTGTTCGAAAGCAAATGCATCCGCAATATCCGTAAATCCATTGATCGACATCCATTGATGGACGTCAGCACACGACCAGGATTTTACTGCCTCAAAATCCAGTGCAGAGTGCTGTTTCGCAACTTTATCTGAAGCTGCCGGTGTCATCAGCCCTAGGTCAATACCTGAAACAAAAATCCATATATCAATAAAGAATAATCTTCCGAACAAATGCACAAACACGACCGCTAATTCATTTCTCGTTTTGAAACACAAAAATAGCAAATCAATGGAAAATGAATGGGAGCACGAGGCAGCGAGTCTGTCGGACGCGAGTTGCCTTAGGAAAAGAGCACTCAATTTCGTCTTCGGTTGGCATGCCCAACTCGTGAGTTCATATATGGGAAACGGACACACGAGCTCATTCTGTGAGATGTACTAAAAAAGAAAGTGAAGACAGCAAAGACCACGCGGATACTCCTACTTAATTCGGATCCTTTTATCCAATTACTTTTAACACTCTAGGGACTTTATGGATTCTAAACCGAGAGGATAAGCTAGAAGTTAATGAAAGAAAACGATTCTATTCAACTCAAGCTAGGTAGGATTTCGAAAGAATCCAGCCGACATATGACTAGACGAACAGTTTTCCCCTCATATCCCTCCAGGACTTGACTCGTCCAAACCTCAAATCGCCAAAGTTCTTTGGCCAGATAAATTTTCCGTGAACAGACTTCTCGTCCTTTGTCCTGGAACAGACGAACACTCAAGTCACAAAAATAAGACACGTGCGAGAGGAAACGAGGTCTGCAATTTCGTCCAGGAAAAATTGGCCGACATTTTGTGTAGATTTTCGAAAATCAGTACTGTTTGCATTATGTTCCACATATTTTTGAGTGCTGATTGAAGAGAAAATATTTTGCAATTTTAGAGCAGATCTCCAGTATCTGCCGAGAAAACTCGAGACAAACTGCTGGAACTGAAGAGTCAGAATGCCCAGAATACGTTGGAGATTTTCTTCAAGAGAAGGGCAACAATGGTTAGTATTTTTTGTAATGATATGGTTTTAGAGGGTTCTGAGAGCCGTATCGAAACAATTTCGTGGCAAAATTTACCTCCAATTTTTATTGGCAGAATTATTGTCTTTTCCCTAAAAGAATAGCGTCTCCGAAATTCGAAAAGCTATTCTTACTCAATCGCTATTCATGCAATTTTTATTACGAATTCCTTAAACCGAAGGTTGTCAGTCTGCAGACATTACGTGCAATCATTTATTATTACTAGTTATCAGTGTTATTTAAGTTATTATAAACTGATAAGTGATAACTGCATTCAGTGTTGCTTCTCAATTGGGAATGATGGTGATCTTGCACAAGACAGTGAGAGTGTGCCACCAGGCTCTTTCGTTGGAGAGCCAGATACGGTAGATCCCGTCTTCTTGAGCAATGATAAAGTCATTCAATGGGACAACTGATGGACCTGGCATCCATTCAAAGCAAGGGTAACATGTTTCCATGCTAAAAAATTACATTGTAAAAATGTTCAAAATTATTATAAAATAGTCTCGAAATGAACTTCTGGAATTTTCAGAAGCCCTAGTCTCAGATGCTAGTTTTTTACTGGGAATTTGAGAATTCTGATAGGGAAAATTGCTTGTGGTCATTGTTAGAATTGTGTACTTACTTGTGGATATTGTTCTCTTCTTTGTTCTTGGTAAAGAAGACACCCATTCCGAAATCAGAATCTGCATTCATCCACCAGTGGAGTTTGTCTCCTTTTTTCAATTCCTTGGAAATGACGAAGTTCTTACCCGCAACAATTCCCAGCTTCTCGTATTCCATGACTTCTTCGGCCTGGTTACAATAATAGTCCTCTTCAGGGTAATTGACTGGAAGATCAACATGTCCTGTGTACCCGTAGTCTTGACTCTCATTCCACTTCGAGGGCAGTGATTCCTTCGAAGCATATTCGAGGATCTCCGTATGCCAGCTGGCGGAGGGAAGAATCCGGACCTTCTGTCGAGTTTTCTCGGGGAGAAGAGGCTTCGCGATCGTCCATATCGCATAAACGAAGGAAGGAACGTTCACGAGCATAAAGTACTTGATCAGCTCCACGTAGTGCTCGGCCATGAATTCAGACAAAGCTCTGAGGGCTCCAGTGACGAGGGTGTAGAGACGCTTGTTGTACTGCAGACCAGTGAGATCCATCACGTAGAGGATGTAGGCTTGTTTTCCTGGAAGACAATAGTTCAGAATTCACAACTGAATACTCGTATTCAAATTAATAATTGCCAGCCACTAAGTGACAAATCTGCATTAAACATCCTAAGGAGATAACAAAGAGTTGTCTGAGAATACTTATTTTTCGAAATTTAGAAATCCAAAGAAATTTCCTCGTCAATTTTTTTTAGTTTTCGGAGTCCAACCAATTTGTTGAAATCTCTCTCGATACATCAGATAACTGATATTTGTAATGCAGCTATAGATCCATCAATACAAGCTACTTAAAAGCTTACCTGTTTCCTTCTCCAACTTCATAACTTGTCTCAGCATATCCTCTAAATCTGGGACCCTGGCCTTCATGACTTCTTGGATGGAATAAGTCTGGATCATCCCCCAATAGTCTGTCTGCCCACACTACAACAATTAATTAAATTTACAAGTTAACCAATATCATTGGATTAAAAACCTGTTCAATGTTGACTATGACGTTTTCCAGAACCTTTGATTCCCCCGTGATCCCGTATCGCCAGTGATTGTGAATGGGATGATTTCTGGGTTTAGATTCCATTTCGTCCAACTTCCAGCAGGAACGCCTAGAAAGAAGGCTTTGTAGGAAAAAGTCCTCTCAGAGTTCCTACCTCATCTTCAGATGAGCTCTCAGCTTCTTGGCCACATCTTCGACACTCCCTACGTGGCCCTGGAGCCACCGGAGCAGGTTGAAATCAGTGTCGTAGAATTCGGTCAGATCGTCCTTGACAAGTTCCCGGAGCTGAGAGATCCTCTCGAAGTCTTCTGGAGACATCTCATTACTCGGGGTGACTGTCATTATCCCCTGAAGTCTTTAAAAATTAACTTCCATCTAACAGTCTCGGTTAAAAATGAGATCTAATCACGAAAAAAATCCCGTCTGTCTTCACCAGAGAAGAAGATCCATCAAAAAGGAAAAATAAGAATTAGTGAAAAGGTCAGATGGCGCAACAAACCACAATTTTCTTTTCTCTTCGGGTCCATCCCCTCGGCGTGGAGGCTGATTTGTCGATCTCCCATCGCTCTGGGGGATGATTGTCCTTCAATTCTTCGTAAAAAATAAAATGGATGAGTAGGTTGAAGTACGTTCGGATCCCCTAATGGCGCAAAATAAAAGTTGTGTAATAATCCGGACACTAGTCGAGGAGCGGTTAATTTGTTAAGCGATATTTATTTTCACACTCAACTTTGAAAAAGGATTTACAAGAGCCCGTCAATCCGATCAACCCAGAAATTCCCTAAACCATGTCATCCGTTAGAAACTGAAAGAAAGCAAATTCACGGTCGAAGAACAAGTTTGATTTCCATTGAGAACTGTTCCACACTAAGGAAATCAATGAAGTTAGGTGGCCCCTTCCTGGGACTCCAAAACATTTAGAAATAGTCTATTGATTGTCAAAATTGCTTGAATTTATCAGCTTCCTGTACAGACGTAATATTTAGGTCGTGACTAAGCTATTTTGGAGAGAAAGTTGTGAAAAACACCATTTACAAGTGGTTCTGCGAGGACTAATCTGAATCCTGTTCACTGCAAGGAGAATCAAAATGGAGAGTTCAATTTCTCTCCATCAAAGCAGGCTTCTTACGTGAGAGGAAAATTGCTGTGGGGGAGATCAAGGAATACTTCTTAAGTGAAGGATGACATACGAGCCAGGCAAGCCATGTCTTCCATATCAAAAAAAGCTACCCTAAGAGTGAGGAATTCAAAATTGCAATTTTTATTTTAATATTTTCGCTCAAAAATCTCTAAGAATTGCTTGTGTAATATAGTTGCATAGAAAACATCTCATTTCCAAAAGTACATGTTAAAAGTCGAAACAAATACAATGACGAGAAAACCAAATTCCCTATATAAAAAATTTAATGCGAGATGCTCGACTATAAGAATTTCCCCTAAAATTTCCGAATTATGACGTCTGACCTGCCTCTGGACGTTTAACGAACTTGTGGTGTAAAACTGAAAATACTTGATGGAATATATTCGACAAATTGTGGAGGGAAAAACATAAATTGAATGTTCTCTGAGCAGTTCCTCATTTTATGAGGGGTCGATCAGCTTGAAGATACAGTCAAAACTAGTTCTGAATTTACAGACCATTAAAGTTGCACAAAAATAACTTATAGGAAACCTTCAAGTGACTTTGATTTCTCAGAAGGAAGTACAACTAACAATATATTATTCATTGTTTTATTAAAGCAGGTATTGCTCAGGTGATATTTTCCAAGAAAAGGTTTCCGAGATTTTCCGGACAAGGCTCGAATGTACACTAAAAATTATTTTCGAATATTTTTTGACAATTCGAAAAAACCGCTTTCTAAACTATCCCGACGATTTATTTTCCCAGATTTGTCATCTCGTCATAACACCCAAATTCATAAAGTTCAGGAAGTGTAATCTTCAGAATTTTTTCAAGTGCTTCCTCTCAACAATATATCTGAAAACTTTAAATCGTGGACCTCTCCTCTTTTTGTTTGGTTTTTGCGTATTTTGAATAAAAACTAAACTTTGGGCTCCATTGGCAACGGACTAACGGCCTTCACAGGAATTTTTATAAAAATTCCGAGGTTCCGTTTCGAAAACAAAAGTTTCCTCTTGCAAGGAATCTTCGTTTTTGGACGAGGAACGACTTCTGAAATCAGCTCCTTGGAGACTGGTCATGGGGATGGACTTGTCCATGTTCTAGGCCTTTTTTCTGGAAAAACCCTAATTTTACGTTCAGTAGATCCTCTGGAGGACGCTGTAATTTTAAACTAGAAGGTAGTTATTAATTTTCAATATTAATAAAAACATTCGATCAAGATATAATTGTTCTACGAATAATTCCGGAATGTGGAATTCTTTATTTTTCCCTTACGTTGAGATAGTATAAAAACTCCCATCTATTTCCCCAGACTACTTTCAAACCGGAAACCAATTGGCCACTCTGTTCCTTTTCTAGAAGAACAGTTTTCAATGTCTTCCGGTCAAGAGGCCCGAGGCGTGCTTTTTTGAGAAGTATTTCATAAGCATCGTGAGAGATAATTTTTATACCAAAGCCACAACAAAAATTTCAGATAACCAGTAGGCTGTCTCAAAATTGATTTGCCCATTGAGAGAGAGGTAATCCTTCCGAGGATTTGGGATTTAACTGCCGCTTCTTTGTTCGGACTCGAGTTACGTAAAATGCTAATCAGATGAATGGGCTGTTCAGAATCAAAATCCCAAATAGCTCCTTTGAATCTCTATGATGAGCCAATCGAGAAGCTGTTCTCAGTCAACTCTGCTGTTAAAGTCGAGGAGAAGGAAAGCCTACACGCTTCATTGTCCACCTTTAGTGACTCTCCCCGGACCAAGGTCGGCCTTTACGAAAAGCGGAGACAGGAAAGTCTCGAAAAACTCGAAACCAGTCTCCAGAAACGTCAGTTGACCAGAAGAAAAAGTCTGGATTCGAATTGCAGGTACTCTTTGCCTCATTTTTATTTGCCAAAATGCCGAAAGTAAAAATTTACCGAAAGGATGGTGAGCGAGTACGTGCACAACGTTGAGGCAAGCTTATCTCACCATGACTACCATCGGGGGAAGCAAATTATAGACCGAGAGAGTAACAAGTGTCTGTTTTGTTCTTATTCTTTTCGGATTAGGTTTTTCTGCGGGGGTTTTATTTTAAAGTTGTTCTTATTTCCCATGAAAGTGAACCCAGTGACCGGAAGTTGATTCAACGATTGTAATTTTACGAACCGTTAACTATAATCACAGTAGCTCATCTTCGATCCTCTTCAATTACGATTTTCAGAACTCGCTAATTATTTCGAAATTTTGTAAAGTCAAACGATTACAAATTTTCAGTTTTTAGTCTTTACTGAAACATTCTGGAAACTCGTATTGAGATGATTTCGCAACAATGCCCTTTTCTGTTTTCTATGGCGGCGTGCATATATGAAGTTTGATATATAGCAATTGTCTAGACAGTAGCTATTAGTTTACGATTTTTTGATTTCCAGGATAATATCTAAAGTCTAAGTTACCGAAAAGGGGTGAATAGTGTTCAGACAATTAGAGAAATTGTTTTGCTTTAAACACTGTTCAAAAATCTCTTGTTTCAGAGATTTCGGAATTATTTAAACTGAATATTATGAAAAATTCTTTTCAGTGCCACCGGATCTCTCCCAGAAAGCTCCTCTGACTTTCCAAGAATGTCGATTCTCGAGAACTACTCCATAGACACCTCGAGAGCCAAGAGCAACATCCACGTGGTCTCCATGTGTGCCAAGAAGCTGGGAATGGAGGAGTATCCCGAAGGAAGAAATGATGGCAAACCTTCTAGTGTGTATTGGCATTCCATAGTCTACGGCGACATGAAGATTATCGTCAAGTCCCCAGATAGCCGGGTCAACAAGTTTCCTGGTGAGTGTGTAAATTTTGTTTTGTTACAACCTTCCGGAATCCAGTGCGAACTTGGAACTACTTAAGATGGAAAATTACTTTCCGGATTATTCCGTAAAAATATCAGCTCTTCATTTTTATGGTAATAGCTTAACTATATTTTAATGATTTCTAGGAATGACAGAACTCGCCAAAAAGATTTCATTGACTCAATCAATCAGATCTATGCAAGAATTGTTTCCTGATGAGTACAACTTTTACCCTAAAAGTTGGGTTATCCCTGCTCAATTGAATAATTTCAAAGAATACTGTGCCTCAAACAAGAATCAGAGTTGGTTCATCGTGAAACCCGATGACGGTATGTTCTAGTGATGTTTTTAAAGTTGATTGCTTAATGGCTAAAACTTTAAGTAGAAAATTGATGTTCAGAACTCATAAGATTTACTTCAGGAGCTCAAGGAACGGGGATTTACTTGGCCACTTCTCCTGAGCAGTTGGCGAACACGACCGATAAACAATTGATTCAAGAGTACATTGACGAGCCTTTTCTGATGGCAGACAAGCTCAAGTTTGACTTTCGAGTCTATGCTGTCATCAAAAGCATAAATCCATTGTCGATTTACATTGCGAGAGAAGGTAGGGCCTTTTGGCTTCTTTAAAGTAATACTCATATCAAATTTACAAAGAAAAGAGATAAATTTGAGACATTGTGAATCTACCTGTTTATGTTTACTAACTCTGATTTATCGTATTTCAGGAATGGCGAGGTTTTGTACAGAAAAATATGCTAAACCAACTTCCAGCAACTTTGAGAACCTATACTCTCACTTAACCAACTACTCCCTCAACAAGGAGAATTCCAGTTATGTCCATAGCAATACCTTGAAGGACCAACTAAAAGGTTCGGGTTTAGCTGAATCGAATGAGCTTTGAGTACCAATGACCTTTTCAGGGAGTAAACGGCTTCTCTCGACAGTCTTCCATCAGATGGAAACCCACGGAGTCAGAACTCGTCGTCTCTGGCACGGAATAAAAATGATCGTTGTCAAAACTGTTCTCGCTATGGTTCCAGAAATTATGCTCAACTACGAGCACTATTTCAGCGATAGTCCTGGTGCTCAATGTTTTCAGGTAAACTTTAGTAGGTTTTCCGCACAGTAATTGAATGTTTTATAGATAATGGGTTTCGACATATTAGTTAAGAAAGACGGGACTCCGATGCTGCTCGAGGTGAACTCCGCTCCTTCTCTCTCCATCGACCATAACGTGTATTCTGAAGACGCCTCTCCGCCAGTGAGGTCTATTGTGGACGAGGTTGGTTGGAGGTTTATGGAAAATCATCCTTATATGGTTAAGTAGTTAATTTTTGCATATCTTGATGAACACTAAGAGAGTTGACTCTAGTTAGTTTGAAAAAGCCACAGCTGATTCTATGGCTTATTAAACACTGTTCGCGAGCTGAATAGGAACACAAAATATATGTTGTGTCTTCAAAAAAAACGAAAAGAAACTCCCTTTTCTGCTGTGTCGATTTTTTGAACATGTTTGTTTCTTATTTTAACTTAGCTAATTCAAAGAATTCATTTTTATTAAATTTATTCCACCCTGATTACAGTTGTCCAATCTGTTCGCTGAACAGACGACTGGAAATGCGCGAAAGAGAAAACCGGAATATATGGATTTTATGGATTATCTCGTCATGAAAAGTGCTGAACAAAGCTTGATTCTAAATATACTCTTGAAAAGTTGTGCCTTTGACATATAAGTCATTTTAGTAGCTTGCACTGACTACAATGATCATCATCACTCAATACAATTTATTTAAAATTAATTCTCTGAATATCTACGTGCATTGCATGATTTTTTCAGATGATTAAAGTGCCTCTGGTACGCGATACTCTGCTTCTTGTCTTGAACCAACTGGAGAACCAGTACAACGTACTCAATTCAAGGTAAACTCAGGTTTATAATTACGTTGGAATTCTTTTTTTAGTGAATGGGATACGAAGTCTCTGAACTCCATGGCCTCGGCGGCGGAAGATGACTTGGCGATGATAAGGAAGAAAAAAAGACCACATTTGTCCGAGATCTTCCCTGGTCGATTCGGGGCCGCCAGCAAGCATCTGCTGTTCTTGGATAAGGCTGTCTATCTCTTCATGCAATTCGCCACTGTTCGGCTTTCCATGACAATAAATCTGATGGCAGTCAAGAATTTCATAAAGTAAAACACATCCAAGCGAAGACGAATAAAAATGATTATTTCAGGAAATGTTCTTTGTCCAAGACAATATCCTCAGAAGAACTAGAGCAAAAGTATATCGAAATCAACTATTACTTTACTGGGAAAGAGAACAATACGACGACAGGTAAGAATTATCATCGACTTCGACAGAAGTCCTCGAGTTTTCAGGATTACCATTTCACGGCTTCCTCCAACTCCTCTTTCATCTCTCCGCTTTAAAATTCGGGTTTTGTGACGACTTGCTCGCCGCCATGCAAAGACTCTTGGCTTATTGTGATTCTGCCCTCAGACATTACGGAGTTAGAAGCACTAGGTTGAGAAGAACCGAGATAGAGACCGATGAAAATGAAAAGTGAGTTTTTGACCAATTGCATATCGAGATATATTTGTCATAATCATCTTTAGTCACCTGGAGATCTACCTCTTACCTTCGAGAATCCGCCAACCCAAAGCTTCTGCCGTATCCCTTCCCAACCCTCATAGATCTCATAGAGATAAATCTAGTTTCCTATCCAAGTCCACAAAGTTCTCTAATGTGGAAGGTTCTCTGAGCATCAGGAAAACTCCGATATTTTCACCCATGCTGAACCCTCCCCCTCGGATGATCTCCAAATCCCTGCCTCGGAAGCAGGCTGAAAAAGATAAATCGGCGGTCTCAGCAACACCAGCACCCACAGCCATCAACGAGACCAAGCCCTCAACCACCGTCAATGGCGCCGCTCTCAATCATTCGCAGAACAGCCATGGATCACCTCTCCCGAGGATCGGGGTTGTACATTGATGTCAGATGTTCAAACTTTTGGTGTAAACAAAAATCTAATTATTTTATTAACTGGAAAAGAGAGAATATGATAGTCTTTCATGAATAAAGGTCAAGAGTACAGTGAAACTATAAGTGAAAAAAGCAAGAAAGTTATCCGCCCTTAATTTCGAAAAGAACAAGAGTCTATTTTAGAAGAACAGTAAACTAGACTTTTTTCGCAACACAAAACTTTAGAAGTTTCAACAAAGCTCCAAAGAACAATGTTGAAAAGTTCATTCTCATTGAATATTCAATTTAATTAAATAATAGATGTTCTTGACCAATACATAAAATTGTATACATACAGTATCTGGGGATAAACAACGTTTGTAAACAAAATATTTCGTCATGATTCCACGTAGAGATTCTCGCGAATGACGTCGTAACGAGGAACATCTGTGGATGACGAAATACACGAAAAAGTGAATTTATGTAAAATCCACAGGAGATTTATTAACCGTCAGTCCCCTTTCCCTTTTTTCGAAATTTACAGGTGTCCGTTAACTGTTTATAGGTGTTCTTTCCCTCGCATCGAATCAGCTGTTTACGGGTTATTTGGAGCGCCCACGTAATCTTACACATTGATCAGTTAGTGTTTGCTTTTTATAGAGGAAATAACCCCTTGATCGGAACTGAAGACTTTCAAACCTCATAATCCATAAGATATTTTTTTCGAATATTAATTGATTTCCTAATTAGCTGGGGTTTCATAAAACTGTTTTCGAATTGATTTCAGTCTTTAATCGGATAAAAAATAAATACAAAACATAAATATAGAATATCCTGTTTTGTGGTAACATTGTTTTTAAAGATGAGTAAAAATCCTTCTTAATTGTCACTAATTACATAATTAAAAACAACAGCTGAACTGACTTTCGAAATTATGGTATTTAAATTTCAGTGGTTCTGCTACTACAAGTACTCAAAAATTCGTATCACGGCCAAATTAAGAGAAACCTGTGGTGTCATTTCCGTTATTTCGTCAAAATTCATAACGCCGACAATTAATTTTAAAAAAGGAGATTTTAACACTAGCAAATCATAATTCAGTTTTTTCTGCGGATTTCCAAACCCCTTATGCCCCCGCATTCAAATCCATGGAGATTTTTATACGTGTATTCTCGACATCCATCTCCCTTTCCACCCTCTGAATTTTAGAATACTTCAATTCTGATTGTTAAAAAAGAGCTTTTTCCAATTGTCAACAAGTACAAAGAAACACAATATTTATTATTCCATGAGTATTTCTACATCTATAGCAAACAGTTTCCACTTCGAAATTCCAACATTTTGCAGTTTTATATTCAGTTTCGATGCAGACAAGACAATTGGAATACATGAATGAAGAGCAAAAGCCATACCCGGATTAGTTTTTGGTTTTTGTTCATGTTCGAGTAACCAAATGGGATATGTACATTGCAGGCAAGATCATGCAGAGATCAGCGAGATATAAATTAAATTAAAACCGGAACTGTAAAGTGGCGCACGTCAATCACCTCCGAAAGATTTCAAAATCCCCGGGATAACAGAGTTCGAGGCAGTTCTGACTGAAGCAGCAGTAGTGCTCCTTGATCTCAGAGATGGCACAGCCCTCGAAGCAACAGGTCTCGATTAGGGTCCGGTTCGGGTTCTTCATCTTTTTCTCAGTCTCGAAGTATTCTAAAAATTGTATTTGTAAAAAGAAAAATCCAATCGAAATAGAAATTCTGTAAATATTTATAATTATCCCAAGAGTCCTTTAAACTATCTTAATTCACTAAATACTGGATGAATTTGGCTAATATTGGCTCAGTCTGTTTCAAAGTTAATTTAGCTTAATTTTGAAAGCAGAAATCTCTTTCACACCTCCACAACATTAATATTCAACCCCGCAGCAGTTTTCAATTTAAAAAACAGTGAAGTCACTCAAATTGAATAAAAAAATATCAGAATTCCTTCACTATTCATTGAATTATTGTATTTTCAAAGAATGACATTTTTCAGAAATGCCTTGTTTTGAATTTCAGGTTACAGAATCTGGTACCGATAAAATCTCCCAGTTCTAAATGCTTTTAAAAAAATTCCATTTCGAAACGCCAAAATAGTTCAGTATTGTAGCTTCTAATACTTTTGATCGCCTTATCTTCTTTGACTTTTTTAAATTCGCAGAAAACTGATGTTCGTACTACAAATTTCTTTGCAAAATGAACGTCGAAAACTGATTAATTTACACCCTTAAGTTCAAAATGAAAATTTCATTAGAACCACTAAAAATGTTCTCTATCTTTACTTCACACGATGACAAAATCAATCTCTACAAGCCTTGTAATTAACTTATCCTGCTTAAAACAAATACTAATTCCTGTGTTTGGACTACAAGTGCATTTTTCATGACGCAATAGGACCGACCTTCGCAATTATAAAACGAAAAATGTTCAAAGAATTGTAAAATGTTTTTAGAATCGAATTTTCTGAGATAAAATAAGGAAAAACGTGATTGATTTCCCAATTCGTTGAAGAAAATCAAAATAAAAAAGAAATAACTCAGTTCCGAACTGGCGAAATGAGTCACGGAATGTAAATCTTTAACGTTTCGAATTATCGGAATGCTAAATAAAAACGCTGATTTCGAAGATATTCTAGACGCCACCTAAAATTCCAAATGCCTTGTAATAGAAAATAAAAGTATCTAAAAATAGGAAACGTTGTCCTTCGCTAGACACTATCGAGACCATAAACCATGGACAATGTCCAGAAAAATTTAAAATAGTTGCTATCTATCCTGGTAACTTCTATCGAACTAAACCAAATGACTAGGTCGACTCAATTATAAAGAGTCCGAATAAACAAACAATATTTACCTTCATAATCGTCTGCAGCAAGAGCATCTGTCTTCATCTTCTCTATCAACAATAAGGGGTTCTCCTTCTTAGTCGTCTTCGATCCATGATGCCCAGACTCGTCCATAAAGTGGGAATAACAGGGCAACTTTTCATTAGGATAAGTACAGAGCCAATCTAGCAACCTTCTCAAGTCCGTTCCACAGGCTTGTAATCTAGGAGAATTACTACTGAGTGGAACACTGTTTGCTTGGGTCGGCTTTCCATAGGTTTTTAGAACGAATAATTCCAGGAAGAAAAGCTGGACAATGAAAATAGACCACATCGTAATAGATCAAAGGTCGAGTTTTTCTGACTAGGATTGAGTTTTTATAATTTTCAGAGAGTGATACTGACTAGTAAATTAAAATTGAATTAGGTGTGTAACTCAGTATTTCCAGTCCACCAGGAGGCTGGCCAAATGAGCAACGGGAAAGGGGCGGGTCTTCTAGTAGAGCCTTACTGTAGTTATTCCAAACTGAGGAAAAAATAACAGAAGGTGGATATCAGAAATAGAACTTTTTATTCTCTCAGGAGGTTTTGTGAAATGAGAAATAGATTCCCATTGATCTTTTTTATAAGCAAATCTGATAGACCGCCTTTAATCCATAGATCATCTGAAAGATCTTCAACTATTGATGACAGTGAAGATTATAAAGATCTCGATTATAATGAGGGCACTTAGCATGCACAATATCCATGAAGAATGTTTTTACCCGCTATAAATAAATAGATAAGTAATTCTATAAAGATCAAAATTGTGACGATAAAAAGATTAAGAATCTTTTTTATTCAGATAACTTCAGGATTTTTGGAGTTCGATTTTCACCAGGTTATCGGATCACGTCATTTTGTTGCAAATTAAGGTATTCGAAACCAAAGCGATCTTTGGGTTGATGATTGTTGACGTCACTGAGAATTTCTTGGAGAAATACATAAATCAAGGAATGAAATGGTATTTGAAAAAAGAAAAAGGATATCTTTAAGATTCAAGATTAAGCCAATTGCAAAGCCGAGATTGATTTTAGCTGTTTTTAAACAATATCTTTGAATCAGAAACCGGGTCTTGGGACGTTTGCGAATAAATTCTAAATTTGTACCTAAGCACAGTATATTTTCAGACTATCATCTTTGATATCATATATCTTCCGGTGGTGTTTGAGTAGAGAGATGTTTTTATTAAAATAGAAATAGAATTTGAGAGGGCTACAAATTTGCTGACTTCTGAGGAAGCCATATATATATCAACAATGCAGGGCACATGACACATTATTCGAAAAAGATGATGTCAAAAGAAAACTCCTACTTAGAAAGATAAAAAATCCTTTTAGCATTCCAATAAAAGATGGACAACATTAATAAAAAAATCAAATGACAACTGATCAGTTTTGTCACAGAACAGAAGGAATTCATAAACTGAGTTACGCATATTTCATAAATAGGATATAATAAAAGAGACCTTTTAATTCATCGAGATATCCTTAGTCGTTCGCAAAGATGAAAATTATCTAGATAATAACGGATGTAAGCTATTTTTTAGATCTTTCGAATAGTCTTTATTTTTTAGTAGCTTTGATATGTGCAAAGAATAATTTACGGGCATTTCTTCATTGAATTTCTGATTCTCATAACTACTGCCTTCGCTTTTGAGCTATTTTCGTTGTAATATAAATTTGATACTTCTGTTTGTAAACTTTCCAATTTTACTACATAAATGTCACAATTCATCATATGACGCTTATTTGTCTAACATTTAACATAAAAATAGTTTATTGTCAAATTTTAGAGAGTTACAGTTTCCAGACCACGCAATATTTTGTAAATTAATCCCGAAGGATGTGTATACCAGGGAGTATTACTACGTGCGTAACCTCAAAATATATCTATTTTATTTTCTACAAAATATGGTCTGATTTTTGTATTCTGTATTTTGATGCAAGAAATAACGGTAATTATTAAGATAGTATAACTGCTAATGTAGAATGAATTGTGAGAATTTTAAAATTGTATGATACTAAAGCAGAAACGGGAAATAGAATTGCAAAATAGTTTCTGAATGTTAACCTTTACAGCATAGTTATTAATAAAATGTTGTTTTATACTCTCAGCAGGCTTTTTGACTTTGAAAAATAAATTTTTGCTCCGACCAAAACCGTAATTAGGTTACTCGGTACCTTTCCTGGCACCACCAATCAAACCCATACTCAACTTATTTACTCTCAACTTTCCAACAAACTAATTAATCTATCCTAAAAGTAGATTAAATGTTAACATAGATCAAGGACATAACTACCAGATGGTACTAATAAAAAGAAATGTATTGTATATAACCTCATTAACATTCGAACAGTAGGATTAATAACCAGTGATCAAATAATGCATACAGTAATGTAATCATTTTCAATATATTTTCGACACTAATGTTAAACATCGCTCAAACTGTGAGCGAAAAAACTATAGGATTTTCAAATTGTTCTAGAATGATACATATCAATCAATGTCAATGTAAAATCAAGGCAGTAATGAAAAGTAACTGATACATATTTGGTGGATCCCAGTGAGTCACGTAGGAACAACAGTTTATAACTTTATCAAAGTAGAGACAATACAACAGATAAGCTAAAGACTAGACTGCCCAACTTATAAGGGCTTACGCCAGGCACTAGAAGCTTCTAGAAACTTTTCCTAGGGTGCGAGTAACACTAAGACAATAAAGGGATTGATAATTTGGAGAAGACTCTGGAAAGTTCTCGAGATTTCCTGAGGTTCTCACAATATTCAAGAGTAACAAAGTTGAATTGACAGAATCCAACCATAAACTAGAGCACAAAAGAAATAATTTAAATGATGTCAATATATAGCTTATCAACGGAGGAACTAGATACATTATGTTGCTATCTATTGATTACCAGGATCTACATTCTAGTTGAAATAAAAAATTAAGTATAAAAGTGTAACGAGGATGATTATAGAAACAGTAAATAGTTTTCAGAAAGATACAACTTTGGGGTTCTACGAGACATATCCCCTTCGACTCGCGCTGATTCCTGAATTCTTAGTCGCTCCACATTCTCTTGTGAAATCTTTCATGTTTTGATTTATTAAATAAAGAAAAAACAGTGAAAAATCTAGAAATTTATTCTTCGTTTGCAGTGATTGGGAAAAACCAAATACAATAAATTTTTGTTATAAAAAATTGTAATTATTTTAAAATTGAAAATTCTACAGTAGAGCGACCAAAAATTCAGAAGCCGCGCGAGTTGAGGAGGAGTAAATTTTGTGGAGAAATGTTGTAGAGCTCCAAAACGATACAACTTTTAAAAGTTTGCGACAATACCTGTTTTTCATGCGCAATTAACCTTGGACAGTGTCGAAAAACCTAAAAGTACGCTCTTCCGACATTCTCCACGTAATTTCTACTGCAATAAGAAATACCAAACTTGTGGAAATTTTCATATTTCGACTACGTCATTGTCCAAGTAACTCCTACTTTTTCTTGTGCCAGTTAGAATTTGACCGTTCTAATTTCCGCGAACGATCAATCGCGATAAACTGACGTGGCCCTTTGGTCATGACTTCTCTTTTCGATCTTCCATGTTTTCCCTTTCCCCTTCTTGCGCAAGATCCTTAAATCGATTACTTTTCATATTTTTCTTAGGTTTCAATTCCAATCTTTCTGTTTTGAATTTTTAAGTGTACGTCTGTAGATCTCCGGCATTCCAATGCTTTATTGACGCTTAAGTTTGACTTGTTTAAGTCTCATTTTGTTCTTTGTTACGCATTTTGGTGACTGATGTCTGATGAAAGATTTAACACTCTTTGTTTTTGCAAGCATCAAACATAAGTTTTTTGGTAAACTTTTAAAAAAGTTTTTTTGACTGGAACAACTGAGAATAAATTGATGTCATAGAATCGAGGGAATTTAGCGCAGCGAATAGTACCAAATTGTAGTTGGCGAAAGAGATACTTGAAGATAATCTCAAACATACACCGGAAAGTTATTGAGGGAATTGGATAACCAAATTTGCAACCATTAGTAAAAATTATATAGATAGTATCCAGAAAGTATAAGTTCAATTTTCTGAATATTATCCACTATTTTTTAGTGAATACTCTGCGAACTGTCTTCCAAGCTGTTTCAAAAAATCCGATTTTCTAATCTGCTTGTAGAAAAATAGAATATGTTATTTAAAAACTCAGTAATTTTAAATTCAATTCTTCAGAAATTTTCAAATTATTCGAATCCAACAAACAAGTATGCTCCCATAACTCTTTTTGGATTTCGGCGAACTATTTCATTCCGTGCAAAAAGATGAGATTGGAATTGAAGAAAATTTATCATTATAAGTTTTCCTTCAAATCTAAGTACTTTCTTTCAAGATCGATTTTACTCCTTTTGAAAAGTAACTTCTTTCTATTTAAAAAAATTAATCTTTCCTTTTAAAGATTTTTGACTATAAAAAATGAGATTATTTGAGCGTAACAAATAGTAATTAAAGTCTGTCGAATATTAATTTGTCGGATTCTAAAAACAAATTTTACGATACCCTATACTTATGGTTTTTTAATTAGTTTTTATAAGTATTTACCAAAGATTATTAAATTATAGTCTGTAGCAATCTCGGTAAATCGCATAACGTACGAACCACGAAATGTCCAATCCCAGCAAGACAAGTAAGTTTTTGCAATAATTAATCTTTCAAAAAATCACGAATAGCTCGAAATTCACAGAGTTATTTGTGACTCTCGAGTTCTCATGGCTGAAGAGTCCAATTTGTATTTACAGAAGACACTTTAAAGGCAATTACGGTAACAACTGCTTAGCTCTTTTTAAATATACTTAGGAGACTAATTTAAACTCGTTTCACGCTTTCACAGATATTAGAAAATACAATTTTCAAATAATTAAGGAGTTTTGTGTAGTGAATAAGCTTCTGAAAAATTAATCATGGTAGGAAATTTTCATATAGACACGTGACACGTCCCACTCACATCGCTCATCAACTGTCCTATTGGGATGCTTTTCGAGGGGGAAAACTGCTCTATTATTACTAGGAATTAAGTTGTTCTCAGTAACAAATAACTCCAATAGGGGATTTTGGTGTAAACAAAAACAGACAAAACACATTCTTGGGATTTTTTC
The DNA here is from genome assembly GCA_009761265.1 of Halicephalobus sp. NKZ332. Taxonomy (NCBI): domain Eukaryota; kingdom Metazoa; phylum Nematoda; class Chromadorea; order Rhabditida; family Panagrolaimidae; genus Halicephalobus; species Halicephalobus sp. NKZ332. The sequence continues at coordinate 21,423 of VOSG01000126.1, forward strand.
CCACAGCATGACATAGGCACCAGTGCATTCATTGCTTAAAAATATTCTACATTTCCAGGAGTTTTGGTAACCGGCTCGTCGGGATACCTCGCCACCCACTGTGTCCAGCAACTTCTCTTAGTCGGGTACCATGTCAGAGGGACAGTGAGGAGCCTCAAGAACGAAAGCAAAGTCGGACCCCTCAGGGATCTCGAGTTCGCCAAAGAGAGACTAGAACTCGTCGAGGCTGATTTGGAGGACCCCAATTGCTGGCCAAGTGCAGTCAAGGGCTGCGACTACGTCTTGCACACTGCCAGTCCCTTCCCCATTGTCGCAGACGACTCTATCGTCAAGACAGCTGTAGACGGAACTTTAGCTGTTCTGAAGGCTTGTGCCAAGGAGAAGACCGTGAAGAAAGTCGTCCTCACCAGCTCTTGTGCTGCTGTGAACGGTGAGTTAACTGAAACATCATCTATTCATAGTAAAGTTATCTCCAAAATCCTTTCCAGAAGGACATGAAGAAGAGGACAGAGTCTTCAATGAAGAAGACTGGACCGTCGAGGATAGCCCCAAAGTCTTGCCTTACCCCAAAAGTAAAACCGCTGCGGAAAGAGCCGCTTGGGAATTTGTCAAGTCCATCCCCAAGCAAGATAACAAGTTTGCTCTGACCTGTATCAATCCCACTTTGATCGTCGGACCCCTCCTCATGAATACCCAGGGAACAAGCATAACTGTATGACATTTGACCATCAACTTTATGCTTCATTTAATCCATTCCAGATAATTCGTCGTTTCATGAACAACGAAATGCCTGCAGTCCCCGCTCTGAATCTCGGCTTGGTCGATGTCAGGGATGTTGCGAAGGCCCATATCCTCGCTATGACCAATCCAAAAGCCGACGGAGAGAGGTTCCTCGTCACTTACCAGCCTTCCTACTGGTTCTTGGACATCGCCAAAGCATTAGGCAAAGAATTCCGATCACAGGGATACTGGCTGCCTCGATTCCAGGTGCCTTACTTCGTCTTACGAGTATATTCCATCTTCGATGACCAAGCCAAATCCATCCTCGAGAGAGTTAACAGAGAGGTCAAGTTTGACAGCTCCAAGGTAATGTTCAGAAGAAATAGGTGAATAAGATAACTCGGTTACAGGCTCAGAAAATCCTCGGACTAGAGTTCCGAAACCCAGACTCCTCCTTAGTCGAGATGGCTTACAGCATGATCGAGAGAGGAATCTTGCCCAAAAAGTGCGGTTATAAAGGATCTTTACATACCACCGGGAAATAAATCATCTAATTAAAATTAAGGAACAACAAACTCGTTTAATCCATAAATAAAGAAGAAATGAATCGAGACCATTCAATCGAAGAGTTTCTGTCGTCTGAAAAGGATAAACTATTACTGTAGCACCTAAAGGAAACTTACGGATTTGTAAAAGTCGGCTTTTTTATCCCGAGCATTATTGGAGTGGTTATCCCTGATCCAGCGATGATTGTGTCGTTGAACATATCTCCAAAGTTTCTGACTTGTTTCTTCTGAAGCAGTTGGTCGAGGGGAGTGCTGTGAGGCACATCTGAAAAGGATAGCGGCCGCATGGGAGTATTTCCATTTAGACTGGGGAATCCTCTGACTAAAAATAAATCAAACCAAACAAAATCACATTAAGTGGTTCTTACTTTCAGAAACCTGGGATCTAGTTTTTGCGAGCTTCTCAATTTCAGCATCCTTTTCCGCCAACTTCGCCTCTAAAGACTTGATCTTCGCGGCGGACACTTCCAACTGCGCCTTCATCTCCGTTCTCTCCACCAGCATCTGTTTTTCCACAACACTCCGTTTCTTCAATGTCGTCTGCATATCTTTGGCACATTTCAATGCTTTATTTTTCTTGTCGATTTCAAATTTAAGGAAGCTGGTTTTCTGTTTCTCCTGGAATTCTATCACGGACTTGAGTTGGTTCATGAACTGACTAGCCAGGTCTTTCGGATTTCTGAAATAAACCTGCATCTCTGATCGCAGATTCCTATTGATTTCAAGGACCTTAGTCGACATTCGGCAAATGTGGCAAAATGCTTCGTCGCTTCCGAGCATCACCTCCGCTTCTTCTGAAAGTTGACCGTGATACTTAATTAATTGAGGACAGGTAAATAAACTAACGACTCTTGGCACATTTGATACAGAGAATATGACCACAGGCAGTTAAAACGAAGATCATGTCGGATGTTGGGAGTCTCGAGCAATTGTTGCAATGAACCCACTCCATTGTACCTGAAATATGAGTTTTATATATCGAAGCATGAAAAAGTTATTTGCAAGCAAAACATAGATAAAATCTCATTGTTAATCTTGATTTAACAATAAGTAACTTAATCTAAATCATCTAATCATAGTGAATCTCACGGTATTTTGCTTGAATCTAATCTTTTATGTTTTATCTCAAAATTCCCGCTTTAGTCGCAACCTATTATGGTCACAGCAAAACGATAGAAATCGCCGTAACCTGTTCTTCTTTCAAATATTTGACATCCTCTTATAGAACATCATGTCATCTTTATCTTCAACAAGAAGAATAAGTATCTAGAAATAAGGGAATCTAATTATTGCTAGCATCTAGATCCTCAAATACAGAAGAGATGCTTCTTCGACCTGAACTTTGGATGAAGCCGAAATTGAACAGTACTATGAATATAAAGCTCCCCTACCACCACTCAGGTAAGATAAAGGGAAGCAGAACTCGAATGATAACGAGAATCAATTGTCAAAATTACTAAATTTGTATTAACCTCAATAGTCTGTGAAGGAAGAAAGATGGGTTTAGGTATAAGGAAGAGAGAATGAAGGGTAGGTCAGGGTGGAATTGGTAAGAACAGTAGAAAATCAAAGTCAATTAGTGTCTATAAACAGAGAAGTTATTTGAGGTTTTGGTAATAACTGGTCTTACATAAAAGGAGACACGTAAAAACAATAAATTTAAAGAAATGGTACAAAAGAAAAGATCTGGAGGTAAGAAGAGAGAATCAGAATTCAAAAATGAAAAAAAGGAGTCTCACTGCTGGCGACTCGCGACGAACGCCAAATCAACACGTCGGTTTGCTCTTCGAAAACTCGAGCTTCCATTTCGACAACGATGACGATGTCTTTATTTTCTCCAGATCTTCCTTCCGATCCCTCCCAATCTCTTCAATCTCCTCTTCTCACTCAAGTCTGAAATCCCAATTAGCTTTTTTTGTAGAAAATTCATCGACGTAGTTAGTGTCCAAGTCGAATCTTCTTTTGAAATGCTTTGTTGGAGCTGAAATAGTAAGACATGTTTACGTTAAGTCTTTTGCTGAAGTTAGAATCAGAATTTCCACTAGAGACATCGGAGTAGGATCCATTAGGAGGAACTCTGTTCATATTTTCAACAGTATACTCGTTTCGTTGATATCCATTACTCTTGCCACCAACATATCCATTAAGATTTCCACCAATAGAATATCTACCAGAAGTGGTACACGTGAAAGTACAGATCGGAATTAATTGTAGAGAAGAATAATTGAACGAGTGATTTGCGATTTCCCAGAGAATCCTTCACGTTACGACCGCGATTTCCTCATCCTTCCAGAGAGAACTTTCCATTTCGCAGTATTTCCATATATGGGAACTTTTCAGGTCTTCCGAAGTTAAAATGGTTGTGCTTTCCTGGATCGGACGTGTCAGGGATGGTCTTATCCTTGCCACCGGCATCGAGGGCAATGAAGAGGTTTGTTTTGTGCGTAACCAAGTCCTTCAAACGATATATTTTTTAGCAAGACTACACTCATCAGATGGTGAAGTACAACACTCAGGCGAAGATGCTTCTGCGGAAATTAAATCAACCAAATACTCCTGCAATTCACTCGGTGGAAAGCGGTCCTTATGTATTTCAGTAAGTTTGCTCACCGATTTTCATCAATAGCTCAATGAAATTGCAGTTATATAATGAAGGAATCAATTTGTGCATTAGCTTTGTGCGACCAGAACTTCCCAAGAAAAGTAGCCTTTGCCTTTCTCGACGATATTGCCGTAGAGTTCCTCAACCAGAACAGGACTCGGGTCGACAGTGTCACTAGACCTTTTCACTTCTTGGAATTCGGTGAATCCTACATTCAACAGGCGAAGAAGAAGTACACCGACAGGAACAGGCAAGCCATGGCTGCCGTCAATGCTGAACTCCAAGATGTGACGAGGATCATGGTCTCTAATATCGAGGATGTTCTTCATCGAGGCGAATCTTTAAATAGTAAGCTGGATCACTAAGAATACACTATTGTTTTCTTTTCAGTTTTGGATGCTCGTGCCGACGATCTCCGCGGATTAAGTGCCAAGTATCGTGAAGATGCCAGGAAACTCAACAACAGAGGAGCTATTATCAAAGTTCTTGGAGCGATCGGAATCTCTTTGGTGCTATTTCTCTTCTTCAGATTCTTCTATTTCTAACAAGGAGCTGGGTCTGAATCGTCCACTGGGTTGTCTCGGAAATACTTGGCTGGTTTTTGCCGATGAAAAGTAATTTATTGAAACTAATTGATTAATGGTATTTATTCCATATTTTGTCTAAAATCTGTTGTTTTCTGTGATAGAGTTTTGATTCGGAATAAAGATGGAAGGAATATTTGTTGAACTTTTATGGTCGATTTCCGTGATTATTTAATTTTACGGGTTTTAATTATCTAGGGGAAATGATGATTATTCTAGTTAAACATAAGAATTGATTGAATTAAGACTAATCTCGCTCTGTCCACCCTGACTATTCGTCGAGAGAGAGTTCGATGTTCTCTCACTCGCTCGGACGCCAGACTCCGTTTTTGATCACTTCCGTTTTCATAAGGTAAGCATCGATTGACTCCATTTAAGCGATTTGATTTTATTTAAGAGAGTTAACTCCGAATCATTGATGCAATTTTGGGAGTTATTGCATATTTGTTACTGAGTCTGTCTTTGTAGTTTGTACATTCTGCCTTTATTGGGGCGAACATCATTTGTAAGCATTTTCGCTCTCTAGTGTATTTGTCGTATTTATTTCGTGAATGTTCGGTTGTTTTGGAATCAGATTTGTGTTTTCAGAAGAACAATGGCCTCTGTGAAGGAATTCGATTATTTGGTCATCGGCGGCGGAAGTGGAGGAATCGCCTCAGCCCGTAGAGCTCGTGAATTCAATGCCTCTGTCGGCCTCATCGAGAACCAAAGACTCGGAGGAACCTGTGTCAACGTCGGATGTGTCCCGAAGAAGGTGATGTACAATTGTGCTCTCCATTCGGAATTCATCAGAGATCATGCTGCTTATGGGTTCGATGTCACTCTCAACAAATTTGATTTCACCAAGATTAAGAACTCAAGAGATGCTTACGTCAGAAGACTTAATGGTATCTACGAAAGCAACTTAAAGAATGTGAGTTTTTGTTTTCATATCAAGTTGCTATGAATGAAGCTTTTTAGTCGAATGTCGAGCTGATCAGAGGAACGGCCAAGTTTGTCGAAGATGGATCTGTGGAAGTCAACGGAACACGTTACAAGGGCAAACATACACTGATTGCTATTGGCGGAAAGCCGACAATTCCCAATGATGTCCCCGGAGCTCAATACGGAATTGATTCGGATGGATTCTTTGATTTAGAAGATCTTCCAAAGTAAATTTTCGCGATTTCGATATATGAAAACCAATCGATTATAGGAAGACGGTTGTTGTTGGAGCTGGTTATATCGCAGTCGAGATTGCTGGAGTCTTAGCGGAACTCGGGAGCGAAACCCATCTTCTTATCCGTTACGATCAAATCCTGAGAACCTTCGATCACACAATCAGTGAAGCTGCTACTGAAGCTGTTGAGAAAGGCCCGATCAATCTCCACAAGAAAACTCATGCAAGTACTCGTTTCAGTTTTGAGGTGTAATTTACTTTTTTCCAGGTGAAGCAAGTCGAAAAGAATGCAGATGGCACATTAAAAATCACGACACAGGAAGGAGAGGTCATCGACAATGTGAACACCCTAATTTGGGCCGTTGGAAGAACTCCGTTGACAGAAGGTTTCGGATTAGAGGAAATCGGAGTAAAGACGGATAAAAATGGCCATATAATTGTGGATGAGTACCAGAATACGAACAAGTCCGGAATTTATTCTCTTGGAGACGTCTGTGGAAAGTTCCTGCTTACTCCGGGTTGGTTTTTTGTTAACAGATGTTAATGTCGAGTTTTCCATTGTAGTTGCTATTGCTGCTGGTCGTCGTCTTGCTCATAGATTGTTCAATGGAGAAACGGAAAACCGTCTGATCTACGAGAATATCGCTACAGTGGTCTTCTCTCACCCTCCTGTCGGTACCGTCGGCCTCACTGAGAAGGAAGCCATTGCCAAGTACGGTAAAGAAGCCATCACTCTGTACAAAAGCAAGTTCAATCCTATGTACTTTGCTGTAAGCGACTACAAAGAACCCTGTGTAATGAAACTCGTCTGTGCCGGAAAGGAAGAAAAGGTTGTTGGTATCCACATGACCGGCCAAGGAGTCGATGAGATGCTTCAAGGTTTTGCTGTCGCGGTTCAGATGGGAGCCACTAAGAAGGAGTTCGACGAGACTGTAGCCATCCATCCAACCGGTGCTGAGGAGCTTGTTACAATGCGAGGCGGAACTAAGCCAGAGTGACTAGGACCCGATTCAAAAATTTGATTATATTTAACAGTAGTTGTTCTGTGTACCGTATTATTTTATTGATTTCATTCTAAATCAGACCAAATGGAGGGGCACGCTAACGGACAAGAATTTAAAGTGGAGTTTTTAGTTCTTGACAGGGTATTAACCGAGTTTTGGCCTTGACTCGCAAACAAGGAATATTGGCAGGATCTGTGCGTAGAGGATTCAGTCGTTTTAGTTATAGAAGGGGAGTTACAAAAGACAAGATTTTTGGCATTGAGCAACTTTGGGAGAAGTAACTAAATAATGAAAAGCACCTTGGAAATCTTTTGGTACTTGTAAAATCCTATAGAAGGTCTAACATCCTAAGACTTTGGTATTCACCTCTGAACGAGATCAAAAGTGATCCTGAGCAAACGCAAAAATGCAAAAAGGACGAAAGACGAGTGCTGAATCGCAGTTTGGGAGGAAGAGGAGATCGAGGAGTCTCGTTCAAAACGTCTGTGGGGATGTCGATGTTCCATCTGATTCGAAGAGATTGAGCCGAGACTGGGGAAAAACCAAGCCCCGAGTTGATTGAACAGTTCTGCAGGGGCGTCTTCGACGTACCCGGAGAACTTGTTTCCGTTGTTCTTTTGATTATTACTGGAGTAGTCAGGAAGAGAGTTGGATTCTGGCTGCTCCCTGTCCCGGGGAAGTCTGTTGCCGTCGACCCCGGACTCCTTGAAGGTTCTCTCGGAGTCGCACCGCCGCTTCCTCGCCCAACAGTGCTCGTCGGAGGCGAAGAAGTCGTAGCCCTTGATGATCGAGGGTCTGTGCTTGTTCTTCTCGTACCAGCCAGGGGGTTCCGGGGGAGTCCGGAGGATATCACAGGGATGAAAGCAGGTGCAGCTGGACTGGAGTTCTTCTCCAGAAGAATATGTTATTTTTCGATCTAAAAGCTATTTTCAGCGATTATGACTTATCTCAACTAACCTCGACAGAGAAAAGAAGGATGACCGGCATAATCAACCTGTCTCGAGGGAGCGAGATGGGGACACGCAAGTTGAGCATAGTAGCACCAGTTTATGCAAGGAGGTTCGTTCCAAATATCCAGCAGCTGAACCAGCAGCCATTTCCGATACCATTTCTGGAAATTGTTATATATAACTCAGCATTGTCAAATCACATTCTATTAGTCAGAATATTACGGAATTTCAGGGAAACTCATGCTTTGATTCAACAATAATGAACCTCAGATTTCAACATGTGATTTTTGTCTATTTCCATCCAATACTAAGTGAAAAACTTTCCATGGCTCTGAATGGGAGAAATATACAAGTATCCTTGTGCTATTTCCGTTAAAATATATAAAGTGTATTTTGTAATATATTTCCTCGCCAATTCTGGGTCGGAATCATATGGACATGAATTAGCGTATTATTCAAGTAAAATGCATCTTTAAGATTGGCTAATGGGTAGATGACTAGAGAAATTTTGGTCATCAAAATTGTTTGCTTTCGTCAACGACCTCAGGGGAATTGGACACGCGTCGGGGGTAGGCGGATGGTCCTTATTTAGGCAATAAAGAAATTGATTCGGGATGGAGGAAAGTTGTACATTCAATTGTTCATTTCAGAACCGGGCAATTTACGATTATAAATAATACAAAAACCAACCTTGCAATCTTCACAGGTACCATTGGGAGAGAAGGGTCTGGTGGCACTCGAAATGTCCACAGCCAGCATGCAATCGAATCTCCTCAGAGTCCTATTGAAAGCATCGTAAGCTTTATCCATGACTTGGAAGGCTTCGTCTATCCTCTGATAACAAGCACGACATTCGGAGGAGCGAGGAGGAGCTGTCAGACAGTCTCTCCCCAGAAGCCCTGACTTCAGATGTTCCGTGTGGGACAGGAGATCTGATTCCGACTTGATTTTGGGCCACTCTAACCTGAACAGTTCTCCTAGCTGGACATTAGCAGACTCATCCGAGCAGTCCTTGGAGAACACCGAGAGTTCCCGAAGCTGTCGGAGTCTCGCCCATCGGCCCTTGTTGCACAGGTCGTTGGGAGAGTGTCGAGTCCATACATGGCACATTTGCCGCTGAAATTTAAGAATAAAACTAAATATAACTGGTATACAACTTGAACTGATTATGACCAAGGCCAGATTTAAACAATTGAGTTTTGCTCGTGATAGAAATAGCGTTAAAATGCCCTTAATTAGAAACTAAAGGGATTCTTGGTCGCGAGAAGAAAGATATTTACTCTGGATCACAACTTGATTATTAATTCTGGTGGAAAAACTCACCTCTGGCCTTTGAAACGATTGTCTTCGATGTCTGAGTAAAGGATTAACCCGGACTGATATCCGTTCAGTGTACCTGCTAGAGTCAAAGTCTTCTTCATCCTCGTCGAAACCTCCTGGATCCTCCAGCTCTGGTGGATGCCCTCCCAAGTCCTCGAATTGGACACTATTCTTCCTGGTCACTGTCGTTGCATTGGCCAATATCGACTGACAGAAGAGACTGGCGCAAAGTAACATGGAACAACAATGCCAGTAGAGAATCCATTTCGAGGTTCTGGCACCTGCCCTCGTCCTTTTCGATCTTTCTTTCGTTGAGCTCAATTCTGACTGCACTCGAGGCGATTCCAAATCCCGACATGGACAGCACGTGGGATCTGGGTCACTAGTGCAGCTGGAAGACGGGGGCGAGGTGAGCTGCTTCATCGCCGCGTGCCATAGCAGCGGCGAGAGACGAGGAGCAATGACGCTGCCGAAATCAGCGTCAGATTCTGCTCTTCGTCCGCCTCCGTCTGGGAATTCGGAGTACTACCGTTCTATGGACAACGCTGAAATGGATTCTTTGGTGAATAGAAAGTACAGATGTCGAAGCTGTATGGTGCCGAATCTTGGTTGATTTCAGACAACGCAAACTGTGAATATATAATTTGGAAGTCAAATTCTGAGAATAACAGCTCCGTCGAGAGAATGAGATGAACTGAAATTGAGATTATTCAGAATAAATCGAAAATAATATGTAGACGATAACTCGGAAGTGGTTACATCGTGACGACGGACATCACACATATCGATGTCCCCCATATACCAAAATCCACCCTAAAGGATTCAGGAATACTTCCCTAGTGAGGGCTAAATTGATATTCTTTTGAAATCTCGGAATCCATTTTGGTGCCAAAAACAGAAAGTTATCAAGAGCACAAAAAGTTGAAATGTGTCAATAACATACGCGTACTTACGTTTTGGAAGCGGCAAAGGAACGAGAAATTTTCGGCACATTGAGAATTCTCTCTTCGGTTCACTGTCTTGAGACTTGAGACTTGGAAACGCAAATTGGTTCCCTTTTGCAATCGAAAAAAACGCTACAAATGAAATTATGCTCCTTTTAGGGAGACTTGCTTACTTTATCCTTCGACTGTTGTTTTTTGTTTTAGTTTCAAAAGTATGAGTGGATAAGGGAAGTTGACTTGTCCCAGGGGGTGGTTAGGGTTCCGCTCGGTGAAAATAGGTTTATTGTGGGGAAATAATCCCAAAATGTGAAAATATACTGATCGAGATAGTCTCGAAGAGGAAAAATTCATTCGACGTCTCGAAAAAAACATCTTAATGTGTTTCGAGAAGTCACTTTGACTCTTCTCTAAAAAATGAAAATAGGATGGTGTTGTTGTTTTCATAAAAATATTTCCGCAGAAAATAAACTACAAGGTGTTCCGAAAAATTCGCCTTGCAGAATGCCTTAGTTTGAAAAAGGCTGAATAGAGTTCTATAATTATTTGTTTATTATGCCTAAATAACTTTGTCATTTTATTCGTAATCAAAATATTCTGCAAAGTTAATTTTTTTGAAAGGGAGGGACGAATTTCTCTCAGGAAAATGCGTACTGGAACAGAACGTCAAAAATTGAAGGCTAGTTTCGCAATGTAAGAAATTTTTCCATAATGAGTTTTTTCCCAAAATCGCCTATAATTATGTTAAGTAAAACAACGAGGTCATCCAAGTTCAAGAAAAAAATTATAAAAATTTACTCGACATTCGCCGAATTAGAGCAATTTTAAACTTTTTTTGGAACATCCTATGGAACTCTCTAAACCTATTTCTCTCCCGACCTTCTCCTCGAATAGGTTGAAGGAAGAGCACGCAGACAATCGCCTCAAGCAATATTCAGCTTGTTTCAGGAAAAAATCGAAAACAAGGGAAAGCTGGGCTTGCTTCCTGAGGCAGAGGCAGTTTAGTCTTGCTCAGAGCCTACGCATCGCATATTAATTAATCCAGGCAAGAAAGGGACCAATTGAAGTAACTTGGTCATCTTTGACTTGATAAACAAGAAAATTCCCCGTTATCAATTAATAAGGAGGGTATGACTTTTTGATCTTTGGGAGGATGTTCCGTGCTCTCGGACTCCGGATGGAAACGGAATACCCAATTGGAGGAAGACGGCTCCACGCACAGACATTCCGAATTGCTCCTTGTTGAAATTTATTGGAACAACTCGGTCAAAAAACCATTTGTTGATGGACTGCCTGAGGGAATAAAACTGCATTTAATAGTAGTTTCAGGAAATCTGTTAAAAGAGGGTGGATTCTGTTAGGAGATGAATTCACAGATAAAAGGGGATTTGATAACACGATAACATCCAGATAATACTGAGGAAATTGAAGGTACTAGTGACAGCCGAATCTCCATATAAAAACAATAATTTTCGGCATTTATGAAAAATTGCTTTTTATAACGCGAGAATTTGCAAAACATGAAATTCCTTTAAAAACAAATAATAATTCCGACTGATTGTTGTGGGTAGTTTTTGATCTAGAATTTATAATAATAACCTTCCCACGGTAAACAAAACAACGAACTCGACCCTTGAATACGTAATCCCGTGTAAAGAGCGAAATCTCATTTTTGTCGGTTTTTGGCAAGACAAAACTAAAGAAAGGACGGGAAGACGATGACTTTCCCGCGCTTCTTTCCAGAGTGAGTTTATTCGTCTCGTTCCGATGGCATTGGACAAGGGAAGAAGCAGCTTTTTGCCCTAGGCAATCCCTTCTGGAGGGACGCATGTCTGTCGAGCGCTTCTTTTTCATGCAACGACCAGAGGAAAGATGGCATTTTGTTCACAAAGAGTCAGAGAGAACAAAAAGCGTCCCTCTTCTCTCCGGAGACACACACCACAAAGTTTGCTTTCCAGAGTTTGGTGCAGCTTTTCGGCCGGTCCTGTTGCCGGAATTGCCATCGCCCCAGGCCGCTTCCAAAACCAACAGAAGCAAACGAAGGAATTTTGCTTTAGCTTCTTTTTGTCCATGGAAAATAGCTGCTGGTCAAGGTCACTATAATCACAGTCAGAGGTGTCCGAAAGCTTAAGAGCTTAAGTCTGTTTCTAGCGAATGAGATTATATTGGGATTAATGAATAAAAGGGACATCTTCAAGCCAATGGGGAAAGGCGAGGGTTGAATGAAGTGAACGGTGGGATATTACGGTAACCGTTCGAGATACCGTTGTCGGGTAAAATAAGAAACACTAGATAGTCAAACGATTAAGAATCATACAGCGAAATCCAACTTGTTAATCATTGATATTTAGAAAAAATCTAACTGGAAATTGGGAGTTAGATTTCACTAGAAAACATTAAAATCATATCCTTCAAGATAAATCGAAACATGAGTTTTCTTAATTGCATATTTAATATAGTTCACAAACTCGTTTCCAACCCCCAGAACTTCTTGATCACAAGAGATTAGTATTCTCAAAAGTACAAAATACCCCAAGAAAGTCTAAATTCAAAATCCCTTCAATTTCACGAATACCGGATAGACTGATAATCTTTCACCCAACTCAGATAATGTTGTCGTTTTGTTTAAAATTGAAAATACAATAAAATGGAATATAGATTTTTCCAAAATAAAAGGAGGATTCTTTCTCTTTAAAAATGAAACGAGCTTCGGAACAGAACGCCAAGGCTGAAAGATGAATTTGCAACATAAGGGGAAAGTTTTTTGAAATTAGACCTTTCTGTAAAAATCGTCTCGAATTCTACTTTTTTCATACTAAGTGAAGAATCGTCTTAGATAAACCCAAGAAAAAAATCATGGAAACCTATTGATTGTCCGTCGAGTTAGAGCAATTTCGGATTTAAACTTTTCCTTGGAATATTCTGTATGAGAATATGAAACAGAAGAAAACAAGCAAAACAGATCTGAAAAAATCCATGAATCCGGAATGTTACAACTGGCAGTATTCCAAACAGCCCAGCGGCATTTTTTGACGAAAAGCGAGACAGCAGTTCTCAAAATCGACGAAAAACCGCGGGCCCTCAAAAGTTTGTTTAAAATGGCGCCGTTTTTCCCTTTGAGGCAGACAAGCTCAAAAACGCCATCATCAAAAAGTGCCCGGAAACTTGAGGACGCTCTATCGGTTTTACGAACAAGTCTTGGAGGTTTGGGTATTGGAAGAAAGAAGTCGTTGCTGAATGAGGACATAGTGTTCTTGATTCAATGAAGGGGAAAATTTGTTTCTGGGAAATTCAGAAGTCTCTCGATAGATTCGATCATTGGCATTCAGAATATCATATCAATGAACACAGAAATTTGAGTCCGTAAAAATTAAGAAAAATTAGCGTTAAGAAAGATGTTTCAAATTGAGAGCTTCCAGATACGGTAGAAAGCTAGATGAAATACTATGAACTTTTATGGAATAATTTTGGTAGTTTGATTTTGACTGGAATTTCACGAAAGCTTCTAGAGTTTCATAAAAATGTCTGAGACGAGCATCCAACATTAAGAATTCTAAAAGTCTAAGAAATTCTAGGGATTCGTGTCGAGACAATTATGTCAAGATATTTGTTTCTGATTTTTAAACTATTTTAGTATTTCCTTTATCACTTGGAAGTGGCTCATTTTTATTTCAATTTTTCTTGGTAGAAGAATTATTTCCGGAAGCACATTACATGAAAGTCAGAAGTCGACAAAAACACATCTCAAACAAATTTCGAGAATAAGTGGTAAAACATACAGCACAAGATATGAACTCAGATGTAGTCGTCGTTACTGAAGATGTCCAATAATTTTAAAATCCAAATGAGAGAACTAAAGATTTGTCCAAAACCTGACTCCTCGAGATTCTGGAACCAGCCATTGAACATCAAAGACTAAAACTAGCCCCAATAATTTCCTTAGTGGCTTCTCAATTTCTCGTGTCTCATTTCTTAGGTTGAAATTGCTTTGCTCAACCTCTGCCTGCTTGTTGAATTTCCTCTTGAGTCAGGATTGCGTCTAACCAGCCTCCCCCGTAATTATGTTTGCAAATCGTTTTTTCCTTCTTCCATTTCATCAAGAAGCAATTTCAAGGAATCGTTTACTGTATGGGCTTCCTTCCAGGATAATCTCTTGAGGAGTTTACAAAAGTGAAATCCTAGCCGCTTCAGCAAAGTTGGATGGGCATCGATGGAGACGAATCCTTCCTTCCGTCAAGCGAGGCCGACTTCTAAGGAAATTACCGAAAATGCGCTCGCGTTCCATTGTCAAACTCAATTCAACGAAAGCAAGCTGCAAAACGAGAAACACAAATCGACTTGAGGCTTTTTAGTCGACGAGCAAATTCGGGGGTCTTGCGGGGGTTCCGATTATTCATGAAGACTGAATAGTAAATAATGCCGGATAAACTTGTTATCAAATGCAGAATATATGGGTAAGCTTTTTTCTTTGTATTTTTGTTATTTTGGTATACAAGACTGATACTGTTGAAGATCTACTGTCTCTCCCCCTCAATTCGGATTTTCTGGATAAATTCTTCTGTAATCCCTGTCATTCACGGACCAGGTGTTTTCTGGTTGGACTACACTACAAAGAGTTCACGAGTTATTCTTGCTCGTCATGTAGTCCAAGAACATGTTGGTTTTTGTCAAAAGAAGTTGGACTTTGAGATTTGGGTTTTTAAAGCGACAGCCATTTTCATTGAAGATTTAAGACCTCACCAGAAGTACCAGCCGAAGGTTATCCGCCATAATCGTTAGAATTTCTCCTAAAGAATGTAGTTTCAACTAATTAAAGACTGAAGACTTGTGCTCATAAAAATTCACAATCATTAAAGCACAATGTCCAAATACAATAATGCTCATTTTTTATTCCAAAGACATCAAGTCAATATCTGTTCAAAGTGATAAAACAAAGGCAAATGTTGAGAATTTATCTCTTTTTAACAATATCAATTTGGATTGAAAGATAAATGCTTTTGTAAAGTTAGGTTTTTGATAACTGAAAGTACAATGTGCTGAGATAATACTAAGATCGAGAAAATGAAAATTCTATTTTGGCCCTAATTGAAGTACAAGGAACAGAAACCGCACTTTTTCAAGAGACTATTTCCCATTAATTTCATTTGGCTAATTTAAACACAATCTTGTTGCTTTAACAACTATACTACTCCATATTCAAATACTCATGGACGTAACTAAGTTCGTATACCTTGCTTTCAGGTAACCTTTGGACCTGGGGTGTATTTAAAGGAACAGATGAATTGTTTGAACTTTAGTCCTAATACGAAAGATGGTCTCTCTGCTTGTAGGACAGTTTTCAATGGTTTTCGGCTGCTTTGTGTTTCTTTTCATATTTATTAAATAAGAAAGATTCGGTTTCCTCTCAAAAAAAAGTTCTTCAAAGAACAACAAATTTGAACTGAGTCACTCTATTGGAATCAAACATAACAGTTATTTCGAGACCAAATCTGGATCACTAGATCTGGCTCCCTGGCTGACATCACTTGGGCCCAGATCTCTGCTTTTTGGACCATGTTCTTTGGGAAACTTCTGACGTCTCCAGTTGTGCTTTCTTACAGGCGTTTTTTTGTCCTCCCATAAGTATATTGAATGGACTAAATCTCCACTGTAGAACTAAATATTGCCTTTTTTAATTTCTAAAAGTATCCCAAGTGGAAAATTTGTACTTTTGAGCTCGGGTCTTTCTCCTACATAGTTCTCACGAGTTTCAGGAGGAAGTTTGTTGTAATATAGTTTCTGTTATTAGTGTTTATTCTGGAATAAGTAAATCAGAAATCCGGGAGATAAAGGATATAAATAACTTCATTCTTTGAATTTTTTGGTGACCGACACAGTAGTTTTCCTTTGGCTACAGCTTTTAGAGTTTGTCAGACAATCTTAGAACTTTAGAAACTTGAAAAATCATGAAGTTTCATAATCTTTGATCTCAGCTTGAAAACTCGAAGCCTGTGTCGGAAAAATTTCGTGGAAAATCTACCCTTAATTTCTGTAATATAATTCTGAAATCAATATCTCAGACCTCGAGTTCTCGAATCTTCCAAAATTAGTGTCGGAAAATTTCGTAATAAAAATTATTTTTAATGCTTGCAAGCGTGTGATTACTATAAACTGATCTGAACGCTAACAGGAAATTATTACGAAATTTCTATTTCTTCATTGTAGTCAAAAAGGGTGTTCCATAGGTAGTCAAAACCTCCTCTGCTTCTCCTTTCCCTGATAAGTCAGTTAATCATTACTCATCTGGACAATCGCACCCCTTTTGAATTTTGCGCTGTTTCGGGTCCTTGCTAAATCTTTGTTGACTCACCTACGACTAAAATAATAGTATAGAAGTGAATTCCATGTATTAATTATGTAATAAATATTCTAATTATCTCTTCAAAATTGTTCAATTGCCGTGATTTGCACTATTTCTCTGAAATTATATTCAGTTCATCACCTTTTCCTACAAAATCCGTCTAATTAGTTCTAACTACTGCCGGTTATTTATAACTGTTTACTGTTTAACTGTCATAAATCAATATCACAACTTTTGTAGAATTATCATTTATTAGCTTTCCAGTTTAGTAGAAATTTTTGAAAATTCACATTGAAACTTTTTTGTACGATATCCTTTTTTAATTTAATTATGTGATTTTGGAAGGTTCGAGAAATCGTATCGAGGTTGTTTTATAAAAACTATTGTTTTTAATTTCTAAAACATCATTTGAAAACTCGATGATTAAACATTTCCAGACGACAATGAAAGAGTCGATTAACAAAACCCTGAGGCCATCATTGTGTTTGACTTTTGTTACTCTAATTGTAATGAGTATGTTTGAACTTTTTTTGCCTGAAAATCTGTTTTGTTTAGTTTCTCAGATCTCGGCTCATAGATCTCGTCGACATTATCATCACTACCATCCCCGTTCTTCTAGCAAATTCCTAGACGATACTCTAGAAGAAAAAAAACACATCGAAGTCCCGATCAGCTGCGAGCAGAAATGTGAAGCCCAGTTTGAGGCAGACTACCAGGTACAGTTATTATTTTAAAAGGGGGAATAACTTTATTTAACTTAATTATTTTGGACGGGTTGTAGTTCGTTGTATGTACCCGAGACCGATTACTTTTGCTAAGTGCCTTTTTAAAACACGGAAATTAGATGAATTCGCAAAGATTCATGTATTGAATATTGGAAATAGAAGGAAAACCATGTCACCTGCTTACTGATATTCTAATCTTTTTTATAGACACTCGTTTCAGCACTAAATGTAATACTTTCAGTCGTTTTCTCTGCAGTCAGGTGTATTTTTCTATCAAGTGCTAGTTACAGCTGTCTAAGTAATTTTTAAAAAAACAGTCGGAAACATAAAACAGGGGTCTACAAATTGCTTGGATTATCTTATTTCAGGAAAATATTCAGCAATGTCAATTACAGATTATATTTTTGAGACTAAATTAATGAGTAATTCGTTCCGAAGTCAGGAGAAGTAAAGTTGTTTTTATTGGATAATCTGGAAAATAATTGTTCTTTCTTAATCGGTTTTATTTAGTTTTCGGACTTTGTCTCCTATCTCACAAAATAAGCTTGATTTTTAAACTCATAAAAAGTGAGGAATCCATAAACTTCGTGTCATAAAAAGTGCGGAAAGGTCTTTGAATTTTGCGTTTTTGACATCATCGAATGAATTTCCTATTTTATTTTGGAATTTGAAGAATTCCAGGTTAGATATCCCCAAACAAAAATTGCAAGCGAAATTTCAGACAGAATTCGGTTCCTTCTACGCTGAACTCCACTGGTTCCCCATCCACCCTCTCCTGACCCAATCCCAGCAGAAGTTCAAGAGCTTCTGCTCCTTCGTCTACGAAAGGAACACCTGTCTCCACAGATGCGGGGGGAGCGAGGAACCCTGGACTCCCTTCCATCACCTCTGTGTCGAGCATCAAGAGGAAATGATTGAGATTCTGCCTTGTCTGAGGTTGGTTCCATTTCCCCGAGAAACGCATCAAGATAGTTATTTCCATCTTCAGGGCAACCAGCGATATGGAACATTGTTCCGAGACCTGTGCCAACTCTGCCAGACGATATTCCCGGTTCTCCAACGAGAGATCTCTGGATTACATAAGTGATGAAGCGGAGAACAAGTTGAAAGATGCAAGATCCAAGGGCTGTTTCTACCAGCTGTGCATCCTGGAATGCAGGGTAAATATTAGGAAATATGTATTTCAGTATGAATTTACTTTTGACGAAACAAGGATGAGTGCCCACTCTTTCGCCAAAAGGAGTTACACTGGATTATTATATTTTTTTAAATATCCTTCATCTAGTTTTTTAAATTGATATCTTTCAATGTTAATTTCAGTCTCGTTTGATTGAAGACCACTGTTCCGAGACAGAAATCGACAAGACAAAACACTTTCTCCGGCGATATTACTCCTCCGACGCCTTCCATGATGCTCTGAAGTCGCCTCCCACCCCGGGGATCTGTCACCAACTCATCTCCCAAGACAGCGAGAGGAGGGTGGCCGAGAACACTAAACTAGCTCCTCTCGACGAAGGCATGATTCAAGAAATGCGGAGCAAGCTCGACGCCGAAGTCAAAAGGAGATCCACGAAGAAAAACTAAATCTTGTTAGTATTAGTAAAATTGATCTCGAAATAATTTTCAACTGTTTTGTTACTTCCTATTAGGTTGTTATTTTTCCTGTAACATTAAGGCATAATTGAAAGCCATTTAGAAGTAAAACCCTTGAAGAGTGATATCCAGAATATTCCTCTAAAAAATTCGAAAAACTTCATATTAGAGCTTTAAACGTGAGAGTTAATGTAGTTTAAAATTCAATAAAATCACTCACTAATAAAAGTGAATGGAGAAAATAAACTAATAAAACGATACAATCGTAGAGACTAAAGAAAGTAACTCTTCTAGATAGGACCCAGTTAACGCTAATAATACTACTTCATGTCTCCTTGGCTTTTAGCCAATACTTTTATGAGAAGATTAGATGATTTCCGACTATTCTTCGTGTTTCTGATTCATTCTCATATTGATTGTTTTTGTTTATTTTAATCTAGTTTCAGAGTGCTTACCAGTTTACAGATTACAGTATATCAAATATCATTTGAGCAAAAATCTTACTCAAGAAGAGATCAGTTGTCGTTTACCGAAACGAGGAAATACTTTGGATACTTTTCTACTGTTCTGCCCCAGTTCTTCTTCTCGGCAGAGTCAACGGCAGACTCGGCAAATTCGTTCTTGAACTGACATTCAAGTCTTCAACATGCCTTCCATAGGAATGGCAGTTGGTTCCCTGTCTTCCAGACAAGCAACTGGAGTATGTTTTTGATTCATCTCCAGAATCCGAAGACGACGGAGAACCTAGTCCAACGACGTTTTTAACACTATAGCAGTGTTTCCAAATTTCGGCGAGACAGACACTTGAGTGGAATCTATAGAAAACCGTCAAGGGAGCCACTGCCGAGATCAGAATGGTGTATGGTTTAGTTCTTTCACTGAACACAGCATCGCCGAATACCGACTTCATTCCTTCTAAAGTGTGGAAGAAGAAAAGAGACACGTTTGCGATCAAAAGGAAAGTCACGAACTGTTTTCCAGGCTTATTCTCCGATGCCAAGGTGCTCAGACACCGTAACCTGGAACATTGTAAATGACAACAATCAAACATAATTAAATACTAAATTTCCCATTCAGAAGTTGGCTATTCAACTTTGAAGCAAAATTCAGTTATAAACCCACCTCGAAGATAGCAGAATAAACAGCGACTGCAGAATTACTTGGATTATCCTGGTGGCCAGGACGAAGAGCATATAAGTCTCCATCCGATCTCTCTCCTCCGCCTGAGTAGTCACCCAGCAGATCAGGCCGGTGCTGCAGTGGATCAGCTCCCCGAGCAGTCCGATGAACAACAGGAGCTCGTCCAAGAATTCAGCATTAGTGGAATGGCCTCGAGTGTACTGAAGAACTCTCATTCTGAAACCAGCGTCGTCGAAGGAGTCAAGGGTGAATTAATCTTACTTGTAAAGCCCGATGATACATCCTATCAGAGCGAAGCAAAAAAGAAGCATGTCGCTCAGTCTGAAAACAAGTGTGGCTCCTTCGCTGTCGCTGAGTTGATAAAAATACGAGTAGATCCCAATGGAAACGAAGGAGAATATCAGAAACAGAACTCCAGCAAAGAGTCCTCCTGACGATGAACTAAAAAACAAATACTTTATGTCCGAACAAAGCCAAAACTATCACCTGCAATCGATTCTAACTTTACTCTTCTTCTTTTTCCTGACTGTCAGATCCTCCGAAGTCTCGTCGATAGACCTCCACATGACGAACATGATGGCAGCTCCGATCACAGAGTACTCGATGATACAAGTCGTTAGGAATGTCGCGAAATCTCCAAAATAATGGAACGAAGTGACCTTGCTGGTGCTCCTTCTCATTGCAGCAGCATTGATTGTTATTGTGAGATTTGAATCCATCTGAAATACCTTTTTTTATGTGGAAAGTGAAGATGAAACAAACAGGGTCTGGAGCATCCATGGACATGAGGGCTGTGTATATGGAATCCTGGAATAGTGTTTATCTGCACTGTTCATTATTAAATCCTTACATCGTCAACATTTTTATTAGCTTTGGCAGAGTGTTTCGCCAGGACAAATCTCAGCCAGGTCCAGACGTTGACGGCAAGCAGATGCATCGTCCCCAATTTGGCGAGATTCTTCGATCCCACTATTACTATCTGAAATCTCGACCCATGAGACATTCTGTAATCATGTGAAGCTCGAAAAACCTACTCTTGAGTTGCAGAATAGAAAGTGCATCTGAACGAAAGTGAACAGCCCTGCGAAAAACAAATTGACAAGCTGATAAGTCTGGCAATTGTAGTCGGAATGACACATGAAGGTCTCCAACCCGAAGAGAACGATTCCGATTGACCCGAAAACTGAAACAAACAAGGTTCTTTTTTTATTAAGCTGAAAATCCTTTGTTGACATTTAAAGACGAATCTTACACAAAGTTCCGAGTCTGAGATAAAGCGATCCAGCTCCTTCCCCGGTGTGACTTGTTGGGATTATCATCTTCTGCTGGAAAAAATTTTTCAGTCATAAATTAATCAGAGGAAAGACTTAGTTCTTGAATCTTGATCCTGGCAGAAATGGGTTTTATTTCATATTGATAGAATGATTTTGTTCAAACTTGCTTTTCTTTAAATGCTTCTTTGTATATCTATTAGATATGAAAAGCTATTCAAAAGATATCAGAAACTGCATCGGAAGAAAATCATCTTTTGTGTCAGAATCGAAATTGAAGAACTGCTTAGCTTTTAAAATCATACCTTATAATTCCCGAGCCATCCCTTGTCATGACCGAATCGGAGAAGCATATTGTACCAGGTTGGATGAATCATAAACAGATAGCAATACAGCAAAAAAGCCAATCCCACTCCGTACATATACGTATAGAACATCTGAAAGAAACTATCAAATTTACCGTATCCAGAAACAATTGTCTAACAGTCTCAGCAAACCATTCTTCAGGAGTGAACTTTTGCGAAAGTTCGATGACGATTGAGAAGACTATTGCGACGAGAGCATACATAGAAGTCAATAGGGAGTAAAAGTGACTACTAAATAGATGGATTTCATTATTAATATAATAGTAAATTAGTACCATGCGGCAGGGTCATCGGGCCAGCAGCGTTCTGGATACTCACTGTAGTAATAGGAACTGCTGCCGACAGAATCCAGTCTTCGAATTGGAGTATTTCCTGAAGAAATCGAATTATGAAAATGAGCTCAGCAAAAAAGAGTTATTTAATTGTTCTAAAAAAATCCTCTAAGCATAGCTAAAAATAGTAGAGTTGATATCTCCTGTTCAAATAATGGCCATTGACGCAAAGAACCTACGTTGAGTGATTTGACAAGTGATATCAGGATTGCAGTTGATGAAAGTCGTCCTTCCAGTTGAGAGACAAGGATTCACTCCCACTTCTTTCGTATATTGGTTGTTTTCGTTCTCATTTACTTCTGAAGAACAAGGAACTTCGACTTGGCAAACGGCGATCGATCCACCAATGACCGACAGAGGGGTAGCAGAGTCGTTTTCGACGAGTCGGTTACCGTCACCCATGATGTCCTAGAATCTTGGTAATCAAGATGTGGAACCCCGATTGAAGACCGTTTGAATATGACTCAAAAATAATTTCAATTATTAGAAAAGTTTACATTTGCACGGATCGTCGAAATTAATACAGTTGATAAGAAGGCTGACAGACGATACCAATAATCTCAAGGATATAAAATTACCTGGGCCAAGGCAATCGAATGTTGTGAAATACGTGGGGAAACTAAATTGATTTCACAGATTGGGAGGGCTTACTTTGCTAGAAAAATCATCATAAAGAATAACTAGGTAAAGTCATGGACTAGAAAACTATGTTATTATAAAAGTCGAAAATATTGCAAAACTTTCTCAATATGAATTCTCAAAATCGTAATATTATCAAGAGCAATAATGAACATATTTACTATTTTTTCTTGAGACAAACCTCCAGAGTCTTCTAGCATCGAAATCCCCAAAATTACCTCATTGATGAATCCAGCTGTTGACAAACAAGTCAAGGACGACAAGTAACCCTTGAACTTGTTTTCTTCTGGTTATTATCTCGAGAGAGCAATCCCCGTAGAAGAAACTAGTTCTACACGTTATTGAATAAGCTTTTCAAAAGAGAGCAATAAATGAATGGAAGCATTATTAGAGATCTATAAACACAGGAGTCAAAAATTCAGTTATGATAGAATCAAAGTTCATTATTTGATATGATACTAAAAATAAAGCTTTAAGACTATTTACTATTCATCAAATAGTCTACTCTATTAGACTTCCGGGAAAGTTTAGAGCCTTGCAATTTCCAACTAAAGCTACTAGGATCTTCTAGAATCCCATAGAACATTCGAAGCTATCTGGAATCTCAAATCCTAGAAGTCTGTTTCTGGAAATCCGTAACAAGACAGCTTCACAATAGAAACAATCTTTGACTTTTACAATAGCATAATGTTTATCTGATGAAACAACCCAACATCAATTAATTGAAATTCCTAACAAATTAATTTACTAAAAAGAAGAGATCAAACTCGTTTAAATTTGGTGTCGTAGCAGATGATAAAATATCTCTTCCAATATTGTTTTCGACGTTTTTTAGGTCTGTTTTAAATTATTGTCATATTCAAAGACAAACTATGTGAGCGATTTATGAGATATGGAGAAGTTCAAAAGATCAGAAACTATTTTAAGCAATATTAGTGAGAATATAGTCATTTGTGTCGAGACTAAGCTTGAATAGTTTAGTATATCTTTCCAGACTGAAACCAGAAGCCTAAAACTTGCACAATTGATTTTTGCAAAAATTAGGATTCCGCCCATTGGCTACTCTGACAATTGGTCCTCAAATTGATTGTGTCAATGTCTAGCGTTCCTGACTTCTTTTTTTCCTGATTGAAAGTAAAATGAATAAGTCAGTCATATCAGTCAACAAAAATGCTCCAGGGCTCATTGTTGACCGAATCGGATTCTCGACGTCTTTACGTCGTTCACTCGGTCTTTGTCGAAAACCGCGTTGACACAAGCGCGAACTCGATTCCCGAGACTTCCGGATTTTTTTCCCGGTCGTGAGAGGGATCCCAAGCCGGTTTCGAGGTGTTTCGGGGAGTTGCTGGCTCGCGGCCAATAATATACATCAAGAGAAATTTCGAATTAATACAATTACAAAAACCATTGAACTTCAAATAAATTTTATTCGCAATGAAATTATACAGGAAAAATAACAAGCTTACAACCTTTTCGAAGGTAGCTGAGGTCGAGATCAAATTTGAAATCCCTTCCTTCCTGAGAAAACCTCTGTTGACCCAGAGCTATCAAGTGCTAACTCGGTCCACTTGTGATCCTGTTGTGTCGAGGTACATTTGTCTCTATGTAACTTCTAACTTTTATTTCTCGAACAAGTGAATGAAAAAAACAAGTGTATATCCTTTTGTTCCCGCTATAATGTTCCAGTATAAAGAAAAAAGTTGTTTCGTTTTGGTATTGACACAAACGAGGACTATCATTTTTGTGTAGTTTTCGATGGTTATTTAACTTTTTAAAATTTTTGTCATTTAATAGAGAGAGACTTGAGTTTCATTTCAAATAAGCTTTCGAAAAAAATAAATTTCACTCGAGTCATTGTGTTCAACTTAAGACCGTCGTATACGTCAAGACCAAAATTCAACGACAAAATCAGCTTCTTTAATTTCCATTGTATAGCCTGACAAGCTCGCTCGTTGTCGCTGGAAGAAAGGTGACCGGACAAATCCCTTCCTTTCTGACGTAGCTGTCGATGCAGCTGTAGCAGAAAACGTATCCGGATATGGATAGGATTGTGTCGTTGACTCTTCGACGATAACAAAGAGGACACTTATCCACTTCCATGGTGAGGACTTCGATCTCGGTTATTTTCTAAAAGTGCATTTGTGAAAAATTGAACACCGTTTAAGACAGACTTTCGTAGGATGAACAGGAGGCTTCTGTCTGACATGGGCGTTGCTCAGTTCTTTGGCAGCGTCAGAAGAGTAGAAGAATTCCAAAAATTGAACAAAGAAAAGACCGTAAGTGAAGAGTCTCCCGAAAACCGAAGGAATGGAAATTATGAATCGCCAAAGTCTCGTTGTGAATCTGAAATTCGTCACTATGTGGGGTATTTTTATACAAGTTCTTACGACAAGTCTTGGAGATGTAATGGAATGCTTTGGAACTTCATAAGGTCCGCAGGAGTCAACTTCTCCAACCTGACGCCGGATAACCAGAGGTATGGATTCGGAGTGCTGGAGTAGTTGAAGATGTAGGCGATCTGGAAGAGGATGACGGCACCGGCAAGACCAGACTTGAGGTAGGGATAGTATTTCAAGAACAATGAGCCGAGCTTTGTTCTCTGCAAGAATTTAGCATATATCGAAGAATTATGATTAGTCCTTACTTGGTGCTCCCTGACTTCAGCTAATCTGGTCTGGACATTGTCTAACTTGCCTCTGATGTACGGCCAGAGGCAAATGAAGAAGAGAGATCTCGTTTTTTGTTTTCCGCTCGGAGGACGCCCCAAGTTGGGAATTACCCTTTTCATCCCGTAGAAGTTTTCAGAAAATGATCCTCCTTGAAATAGTATATGGATGATATCTACATTTCCGTAGTTAAAAACCCCTACCGTAATGGTTTAAGTAATAATTCTCCAGAAACAGACTGAAAAGCAAATAGATCTCGTCCAGCCACTGTTGAGTCGTCTTCGTTTCCTTCGGGTACCAGATCCCGAGGAACTTGACCAGATGCTTGAGAGCCGGCTTGATGGAATCTGAAAGACTCTGCTGTGCCCATATATCGAAAACCGAAGGAAGAGTCTCTTCTTGCTGGACTATCACCCCCGCTCCACGAAACGCTCCAGATTGAGTCGTAGTCATCGCTCTTAATTTGGCAGTTTGAAAAATCCCATTACGCAATAAAGGTAACTATTTGTGAACCAACAAATGTTCAATACAAACACAACAAACTTTTATTTTATTTCCCAAATTACAAGATATTCCCAAAAGTTTAAATTCGGAACCGTTCTAATTCAACTAATACTCGATGAATTAGAAAATTAAACTTTGGACTTTTCGAGATACCCTGTGCTGCGAAATCAAATATAGCAATTCAACAAATGATGGAACCAGGGTACATTGGCTCCGGTAAAATGAGGTGTCGTTTACAGTAGTTCATTCGTATTTACATACAGTGAGTAATTTTCGAAGAGACACTACTACTCGTGTCTAGGTAGTTTCACTCGATAGGCCATTGGCAATAGAAGTGGATAGAGGGGATTTGTCCTTCCTGCTTACCCCCGTCGTCATTTCCGTACGAATTACGGAAACTCTGGAATTTAAAGGTTATCTGTTGGTCGTAAGGAAGTTCGACAGTGACGGCATCTTGACCGTCCTTTCCTTGATAGGTCTGCACTGCGTTCTCACCCTGGAAGGTTTATGATTATTCAACCACATAACTTCTTCATCGCGGTAAGCACATCAACAAAACGAGCATGGATATTGTCCAAAAATCTCGAAAGCTTTCTCTTTCGAGTATTACCCATGTAATTTCTATTTTTATCATCGAAATTGGGTGTTAATCAAAATCCTCACCACAAATCGGATGGACGCTACATAGGTGACATTGGCATGGCAGTAAACCGGTTCAGCAAAGTAGGCGACAATTGGAGTTGGATCTCCGACAGGACCTTGAAGAAAGACTGAATTCGTGGCAAAGATAGAGGTCGATGTTCCGTATTGACAAGGATCGGCAACAGTAGCGAGCTAAAGAGATTAGACTTTGTAATGCTATCTACAATAGATTCGATTCAATTACCTGCATCTCAACTTGGCAGTTCCAGTCAGCAGTCATTTTTTCTTCTCCCATTCCGAGATGAGCTTTAGCAACAGGGATTACCCCGTAGATCCCGAATCCACGAACATAGATGTCTCTATCTGTTGTAAAACTGAAAAAAAAAGAGTCCCGAAACCAGTCAAAGAGGCCCTACCAAATTTTGTTTTCTCTTCTGGTGCATCTCTTGGAAGCAAGAGAAGTGAATCTTTCGACAGTGTGTTTCGATCTTCCCGAACAGCGGAATCCAGTGGGATATCTGCAGATCGGACGGGGTTTTACTGTCAGATGAAGGAAGACCTCGGCGATTTCTTCACAAGTCAAAATCGCGGAACTGGCTGAAAAACGTCTTTCTTTCTAGATTTACTTCAAAAGCCCAACCTGCATGACCGAACTCACTAACGTCCATGAGAGGGAATCTGATCAACTTCAAGGCAGGACCCAGGACTTCTCTCAAGTTCTCTACGGTCGGAGCCAGCTCCTGACGCTCACATTCGGCCTCCGCCCAGGCCTGAGCTGCCCTGAAGACAACGAGTTCACTCGAGGGGTCGAGATGAGAGCGACCAAGAACTTCCATGAGCGTCACTCGGTCTATGTCCGTGACATCTAAAGAAACATTTATTGTCTACAGTTAGTTGAAAGCCTACTTTCTGGAGTCAGGGCGGTATCGGTATGTTTATCGATAATTTCGAAACATCTTTGGAGCAACATTTCTTCTGCGAAAAGTCTGGCCTGAGCCAGGAGACAGACGGCATTACTAGCGGTCAGTCCATTCAAGAGGAAACGGACACAGGCTCCCACGAGTTGACGAATATCATACTTTTTTGCTGAAATCAGAAAGTTAGTTGTACCCTCACTAAACAGTTTTGGTATTCGTTGGATTATCCTAGTCCCAAATGGCAATTTTTGGAGGTATTTAATATGTAAGTATCCCGTTAATGAAGAAATGATATACCAGCATAAAGAGTCTGCATGACGTTGTCTTCGTTAATATCGATACCCTTGACATCGTTGTAGATGTAATCGACCATGATCTTAAAAGCGATCGGAGCGACATCTGGAACGTGAACAATCTGAAGCCCATTGAAGAAGCCGTCGACAGACACCGGGACCTCAGTCAGTTTCTTTGATTCGCGATTTTTACAAAAGGGCTCATCGGAATCTTCATTTTCCTCAGAATCAGTGCATTCTGAATTCCCTGAAGAAGAAACACTGTCGAGAGAGTCCATGTCATCTTCAATAAGTGACGGTGGGGGCTTGGTGAAGTGCCTGAGGCCGTGGTCACTCAGGGCCCCGAAGAACATGGCATAGAAGACATCAGAACAACAGCCAAGAACGAGTTTGTGGGCTTTTACTTTCTGAAAAGTTGACAGAATAGAGATTCATTATACTCAAGAACTTCTTACCTCTTTTTCTTCACCCACAATGAATATGACGTCACAACCAATTCCATTGTGCCGAAATTCATCCAATTTCTTGGAGAGACAGTAGCTATTCTCGAAATCAAAGCTGCTAGCAGGAGAAAGTGCGTTTATCCGATGTTCATTTTGATAGATGGATTCTGGGGGAGCTAGTGTCTTTAAGTCCATAATGGACGAGTGTCAAATAATCAGTAGTTAAACAACAAAGAATATCCAACTGTAAACCCATAATTGGAACCATTTTTCAATAGTCGAGAGGAAACACGTCGAAGCGAATGCGATCGATTTGGGAGAAAATGAACCAAATAAGGGGGCACAACTTTTGTGGACAAGACTACAAGTTTTCTACAGATAAGAAAAAAATCAAGACCTAGACACCGAACATGACTTTGAATTTTTCGGCAAAACAAAAGTTCTTTAAAAAATAACTAATAAACTAAATTGTAAAATTTGGCCAAAATGATTGAAGCCTAATTGTTGAAATTGAAAAATGTTGATTTTTTAAAATTAGTTCACAAGGTGCACAAGAATAATTTTTTGGAAAATAAGTGAAAAAAGATACAAAAGTTTACCTGAAAAGAGTCACTTCTAAAAACTACCCTTTTTGAGACCAAATTAGAGAGCTCTAATTTTTTCGGTGAAAAACTAAAAACACCTCTTGACCAGAACGTGATAGGCAGAAAAACAACCATCAGCTGACCGAATCCAGTCGTCCTCGAAAAAGCTGACCGGTCCAGCGCGCAAAACAAGAGCTACGTAACACTTGAAAGCCCGAGGGAAGATCTGCATAACTGATTTGGTCCGGAGCAATTTGAAAGGTGTCAATAGCCAAAAAACGAGGACAACCAATTCTATCCAAGATCAAATTTCCCACGCGTAGAAGGACTTTTGTTCAGTTGTTTGCAGTCCTGAATTTCAACTTTTGACACAAGGCTGCAGAAAGTTATTCTTCTCCTTTATTGGAAACTTAAAA
Organism: Halicephalobus sp. NKZ332; assembly: GCA_009761265.1. Lineage (NCBI taxonomy): Eukaryota > Metazoa > Nematoda > Chromadorea > Rhabditida > Panagrolaimidae > Halicephalobus > Halicephalobus sp. NKZ332. The sequence goes on from VOSG01000126.1 coordinate 50,139, forward strand.
AACATTCAACTTGCGGCAAAGAAACACTCGATTTCACAATTTTGTTTTTATCACGACAGATGGTTTTATTTGCATCACCATTTTTGATGGTTTCTGGAGTTTGCTAAGTTTTGTATATATTAGATGGAGAAGAACTTGGTTTTTGCTTCAAAAAGTTGTCAAAAAGTAATAGCTTCAATTTGAGTTATTATATTAAGATCAAATGATATTACCATTCGCGCCAGAATCAGGTCTGAAAAAACAGGTCTTTTCCCTCAAGACACTAGCGGCTAGATTAAGAAATCACTGTCCAGAACAAAGAACAATCAGGATGAGGTAAAGATGGTTGACGCAAGACAGCTGATCAAAGGAGAAGAGGAACTAAGAGAGTCGGCTTTTTTCGAATGATTAAGTCGGGCTCATTTCGAAATTGAAGGGTCAGGACCAAAAAATGGACACGTGGTCTGTGCGAATATTCATCGGATCAATTTGGGACGATTAATTACGTAACTATACTCAAAATTGTACAAATAGTACTTACAAAATGACAAGTTTATAAACGCACTAGACATTATCCGAGTCTCGCCACTGCAGTGGAAATCGTGAGGATAGTGTCGAGAGAGGAACGATTTCCCGGATTTACTGGGCATTATCCACTCGATATGACAAAAATAATAGTTATGAACATTGAACAGTATCTAATTCTTCAAAATTATCTATATCCAGTTACTATCCTAAAATTTCTTTACAATTTGTTTCAAGGAAAATCTAAATTTGGAATTTTCCTAATTCGGCTAATGTTAACAAGATTTAACTGTTCTCTTTTTGACCTGAAATAGGTTTGTTTTTTGTTTGCTACCAAAAAGTATAATTTAAACTAATTTTTAAAGAATGATCCAAAGCACTTCCCTTATATGGTAAACATGTTTTCAGGTTTCGGCGTTCCATTCCGAGGATCATTTCTGCAGGGAATAGCTTTTTATATCTGGACAAATTAATTTCATAATGTTTTTCAGCCCGAGACAAAATTATGGGATTATCTAAACATAACAAAGAAGAGTTATGAAAATCTGTTTGTTATTCGCGAGATTAAGGAAATTTTATATTCGGACTTTGAATACACTTCCCAGTTCAAAATAATACCGAATGTGAATAGACAATTTTTAAAATGATTGAAAAAAGCAAACTATAGAATACCGAATTCCGCTTTGCGGGATTTGACAAAAGAAAGATAGCAAGTGACTCGTTCATAACAAAGGATGGATGACTCTTTGGACTGGCAACCGTTAACTCGGGCTGACACGAGACAAAACACGCGCAATGGCCAGTCAGCTGGGAAACAGCAGGTCCCTGGATCTGATGAGATCACCTCGTTTCGAAACCGAATTGTTTGTTAAGACAGGGATAAAGTTGTTTTTATTTGTCAACTCTTGGAACAGTCCGAGCTGACATCAACAAATCATAGATTATCTGCAAAGCCTAAAGTGCCTAATCTATCAGCATTTTCACGCAAAGGAGTTTCGTTGATATAATTGGATTCCCCAATGACCATTGGTCAAATTTATTTTTGCTCAGACCGTCAAAACAAAAAAACAACTTCGAGGACCATTCTCGAACAGAAAGACCCTCATCGAGCGAATCACCTTGTTATTGTCCCTCGGATCTTTAAAAGTATTGATGCGAGATGGATCGTTAAACAGGTTTGTTATTGGAATATTATTCGGATTATGCATATACTTCAGAGAAAGAACAAATTCTAATATATTTTTAAAAACAACAATTAAAAGATCAATCATCAAGCCCATGGTCAAAGGACGATCGAGAACCTCTCGTGCGGATCAACATCCTTTCGTTTTGCGATTTCTTTATTTTTTACTTTCTAAAAACATATGCCAAGCAATGTTCTTAATGTAAGACATTTTGATTTATTTTGTAGCCGCGATTTTTGTTGCTGGTTCTTTAATACCGTTTCTGGATGTCACAGTAAAATGGCATCGGCTGGATAGTAACTCCTGACTTCTTGTTCATCGAGGGCTTCTTCCCATTAATCGGAGTAACATTGAAGTTGTTGAAGAAATTTGCGATAATCAAGTGCAACTCCATTCTCGCCAGGGACTCTCCGAGACATTGCCGCTTCCCGATCGAGAAAGGAACGAGTTCGTCAACCTTCTTCGGTTGACCGTTTTCGTTGATGAATCTTTCTGGCTTGAAAGTATAAGGGTCAGGGAAGATTCTGTCGTCATATAAAACACACGAAATTTGGGGAATTACGGTAGTTCCAGCTTTTATCGTGTATCCATTGATTTCGACATCTTTGAGGTTTTTGTGGAAAACGTTCTGGGGAAGCAGGTTCACCAGTCTCAACACCTCGTTGATGAAGGCTTGACAGTAGACCAGATTAGGTCTATCTGCTACCGTGATCACTCTATCCGAACCGATCACTCTGTCCAATTCCTCCTGAAGTCGCTTCTGAGTTTCTGGGTAATTCAAGGCATAGATGACGGAGAAAATAATGGTGTTGGATGTCGTTTCTTGTCCCGCAATGAAGAAGTCGAATAAGATCTCCTTCAGCTGCGTCTCATTGAAATCTGGATTCTCCTTCTTCATCTCCATAAGATAAGCTTCGACGTAGTCTTTATAATCTTCAGAACTCGGATTGTTCTTCATCTTCTCCTGATGCATCTTGATCTGGTCCTGACAGTAATTTGTTATTTGCTCATACCTGACCCTTATATGGTCAAGGAAATCCTTGAAGTACGGAACATACTGGAAGAACCAAGGAAACTCCAAGGCAATCAAGGCACCAGGACGGATAGAGGAAGACATAAAGTCAGCAATCAGATCCTTCCACTCCGCAAATTCTTTCATTTCCTTCTTGCCGCGATAGGCGAAGCCGAAGAGAAGCTGGTTAATGATGTTGGCGACGGTTACTTCGATCACTGGGATCAGGTTGAGACGGGTGGCGGACTTTGAATTAGAAGGGATTTGTTCGGATATTAATTCGAGTAAGTACCCAAATTCCAGAAGGATCTGGAAGAGATTTTATCCGATCAGTGCTCTACCAATCATCCAAACCAACCTTTTCCTCCATGATAGGTTTGCTCATTCCGAGATTCCTCATTGTGTTCAACGAGAACCTGCGCTGTTCTCTCCACAGGCTTCCTTCGATGAAGAATATACCCAGGTCTCCTTTCCTGATGAAATCGTTGAACTTCCCAATAGTTCTTCTCCCGGCGAAGGTCTCCCCATCTTTCACGAAGTGTTTCTGGATCAAGTCGTAGTCGGCGATGGCGATTACAGGTCGCTCAGAGACCCAGTAGGTGTAGCATCCCCCGTACTCCTTCTGCCACTTCTGGAAGGCTTCGTACCCCGGAGGGTTGGAGACAATCTGGTGGATGTTCCCGATAAGAGGAAGGGGAGCGGGGCCCGGAGGGAGATTTCTCCTCTTCCAGTAATAGTTGTAAAAGAGAACCAGACAAATCAAAATGGGGAAAAGCAGCCACATTCTGAACTTGACTGCCTGGTCGACGAAATCAGTCTAGCCCCTTTTATTCATGTTATTCCCTGAATAACTCCAACATTGGTGAATCGATTGTTCATGATTCGTGTCTCTATCATTGAATGCGAGATGTGTTCATTATGACCTAACACCACAAACCCCCACAATCAAACCGCTAATTTCCGACTTATTTTTGACAACTGATATCAAAGAACAATTCCAACGCTTTCCCACTGATCGAAAGGGAGTTGACCAATGCACAAGATCAAAAGTCTCTCCCAACGAAAACGAGCGAGGGTTTCTGAGAGGAGAACTCTTTGTGGTCCTGAATGGAAATTGCAATTCATTTCGCACCCCGGTCAAGTGGTCCTCGCTCTTTGACATTTTCAAAATCACCGGATCGCACCCGAAAGGGATGTTACAGGACAGGCGAACGAACATGGGGGGAGAAATGCCCCCGAGGAATGTAGTGCAACAACCAGAGAGTCTGCCGAATCTCGGCCATCCTTGTGCAATCACGATCCATTTGTTCGGATTCCCATTCCGTTTTGAATATGAAGACCTCCCCCACCACTGGCAGAACCACGGCCTCTTCCCCGATCAGGAAGAAGCTCCGGCCCTCTAGAGCCACGTTCCCTGTCGATCGGTGCAGATCGAAGGAGAGCAGGGTAGTCGAAAGCAACCCTGTCGATGGTGTGTCCTCCAGGGAGGTCTACTACGACTGCCCTATCTGTCAGTCCTCTCTGACCGCAGGCACCACTTGTGTGACTTCCTGTGGCCATTTGTTCCACAAGGACTGTGTGAAGCAGTGGTTCACGTACGAGCGGTTCTGCCCCTACTGCAGACGAGAGAACGAGACCCCCAAGGATCTGGACCACGACCTGGACGAGCTCGACTGCACCGACGAGGACTACAAGAAGTTCTCCTGCTTCGACGTCTTCAGAATGAACACAGTGGCCAGGATCCACCGGGCTTGGCCGGTGAAGGAATTCAGAAATATGGATCCGAAGCCGTGAGTCTTCCGTGCATTCGGTGGTGTCTAATTCCGCTTTCAGATTGTTCGAACAGTCCCAAAACGCTTATTTCGTTGCCCAGAACGCCCTGCAGAAAGGGAACCTATCCTATGCCTACTTGTCCATCAGAAGAGCCATCCACTTCAATGACGGCGTGCTCAACACCCCTCGAGCCGTGATGTTCCGTCGCGTCCACGACATGGAATACCGCCACCACCAGAACAAGTGCAACTCCATCCTGACCAGCTTCGAGGACGCTCTCGAGAAGTACTACAAAACCAGAGATGACCTGGAGAACAGTCTCTGCGAGAAGCCCGGAACCGCCTTCGAGAAGATGCACTTCGGACAGTCCACTAAAGTGAAAAAGTTCCACCGTTCCTTCTGATTTTTGATTTCGGTTATTTGTTAATTATAAGGTTGTTATTTTGATTTTTTTGCGGAATGAACTATTACGACTCAATGCATTGTTGTTACACTCAGGGTTATTTCGGGGAAACAGGAAAGAAGAGAGCGAAGATCGCTGTCGATTATGGAGTTGCAGCGGACACTGAATTGCGTGTGAAATCATTCTCGTTGCACACATGGGAAGGGCTGGAGAACAGTTCCGCAGAATGCACTTGGATCCTTTTCCGGATCTCGTGGAAAGCAGATTTGATATATGAAATCATTTTTAGAGACATCTCGGATCGGATTTATTTTTCCCAATTCACACGCAAGGTTGGTCTCCGATAGATTAGTTGTATCGGTCTCTGTGCGCATATGCTAAGTTCTAGGAAGGAACAGTGATTGGGCCTCATTACTCATCTTGATGAAAGCTCAAGGAAGAGGTTGCGTTGCCCGAGTTTTCTCCGGTTTCGGTATTGAATTGCATGTTAACCTCAAAGGAGAAAGTGAAACTCAAGTTCGGGAGGTTGATATAGAAGGCGAAGGCCTCATTAGGGGTGATCGGACCTTCTAATTGGCTGTAGAACTTATCCCAAGCAGGGAGAAGGAAGGGATTGTCTGGGTTTTCTCTTTCGACGTATTTATCCATTTCTTCCTTGGACCAGAAACCGTCTTTATTGGAATCGTACGTCTGAAAATGATTAGATGAATCCAAGAGTTCTGATCTCCGTAAACTCACATTAAAAACCTTCTTGAAGCCGAACGCATCTAGTTCCATGTACGTGGACTTCATGAATTCGTCTTGGCTGATTTTCTCGTCATCTAAATGCTACATGAATGTCTTACTTTCAACTGGATATACTCACTATTAGTATCAAATCTATCGAAATTCTTCCTGGAAGTGTCCTCCACGAAGTCAGAATCACCGAACATACTCTTTGTTATGGACCCATTGCGGGTAATATCCATTCCAGCAAATGTCTTCCAGTAACTAGGATCGGGTTCAGGACATTCTTGGTTTTCGTTGCATGGAAAAGTGCTGTTGGCGATGGAATTCATGAAATCCACACACTGATCGTAATCGAGGTTAATGGGCTTCCCTTTGAAGTACGTGGACAAATTGGAAGCATTTACTTTCATTACACCCAGGATTATTCGCAACTCCGTTTCATTAACTGTTCCATCTTCATTGACATCGATGAAGAGAATAGACCCTGAATCGACTTTCATTTTTCTTTGGCCGTTAATGAACTCGTTGATATCGAAGGAGCCGTCTTTGTTGCTGTCGTAGAGACAGAACATGATATCTCTGAAGTTGTCGAAACACCCAGTCTTGTATTCCTCGAACGACCAGAATCCATCTTCGTTCACGTCAATACTCTTAAAAGTCTCTGTGGCGTTCTTAATGTCCCCGCAGGTGGAGAAGTTCCTGATCGCTGCAGGAAAATCCTTGATTGCGTCGTAACACTGAGGATCAGCGGTGCACAGAGAAAAGAGGGAAAATATGATAAAAGTAAATACAGTCCAATACATTTCAGGACTATTACTAGAACAAGTTTATCGACGGGATTTCCTTTTATAGAGAATGCAGCAGAGGAACATGGGCCCTTTAAATGGCTTGATGGAGGCAATTTATCCCTGTTTAACTCAGATAATAGATATTTCATCCACTCCCATGTCTTTAGATAAGAGGCGAAAATTGACCACGTAGGATACAGCAAAAGAAGAGATAGATTTATAGGAACTTTCGCTTATCAAAATTACAATTTGAAAGTGCTTAAAAAAGTTTAGCTCTAGTGTTCTTCCAACTTAATGGATATTGGGCAAATTTTAATCGCTCTTTTTAGACTTGAATATAATTGGCATTTTCCAACATTAAAAAACTTCATGCAATTGAAGGTTATTATTCTGCAGAAAAAGAATAACCTTAAATGAGACTTGGAACAGAAACTTATTGAGTGTTCGCTGAATTAAAACGATCTCGAATTTGGAATTATCCACATAAACGAGTTTGTTATTTTTATTACTTCAACTTGTAATGAGGAAAGGATGACAAATTGTTGTTGTTTACAAAATCAGTTATTAGGTACTAAGCGAATCCCGTCATGGAACAATTGAAAATACGTAATTACTAAGAATTGACTCATCGAAGAGCGGCGTTCACATCACAGGTAGGCATCGTCACGTGCAAGCTATCCATGGTTATCTGAAAAATATAAATTGCTCACAGTGTACACAATGTAATTTTCCAACATTAAAATCTGACTTAAACTTATGGAAAATACACCCAACCTGAGAAACGAGCTGCCAAGCTTCGGGTCCACATTTATCCTGGACGAATGGACGACAACACCTCAGGTAGTTGTCCATGATGCTGCAGAGCTTGTGGAAGTAGAGATCCATGTCATCTTTCTTCACTTTTAAGGCATCGTCCATAGACTGGCTTGCCGCATTCTTGCAGACGACGTACTCCTCTTGATTCTCGACCTCGGCGAAGCAGGAAGCATGCTCCTCGAACAGCTTGAACCCAGGTCCACACATGTACCCATAACTGGCCTCCACAGCTTCAACCGAGATACTGTGGCAATTTACAGAACTCGTGCACTCCTTGAATTCAGAATACAGTTGACAGAGTTTCTTGAAGATGTCCCCTCCTTGCAAAGAAAAGTGACCTCCGCCTTCTGACTTGTCTTGGATGGAGGTGGCGTAGGCGAGAATTGGCTGGAGACAGCGAGATACGATCTGCTCGCTCATCGAGCTGCATTTCTTCTTCTCAGCCAAGTGGATTTCATTCGAAATTACCTGAGAAGAAACGAATCGGACGTAGATGAAGAATAGCACAAGGAAAAGATACTTCATTGTCCTCTGAAAATCTCAGTAAAGTGGTTATTTGAGTGCAGTGGAAAGTTGGGTAATTTTTGTAGTATTGATTCACAAGGAAATTTCTTAGTTAATTCTTCGAATTGATGAGAAATAGGAAAAACAAAATTCAGGTACACGAATTTTCTGGGTATTTCGTTCCCAAAAAGTATGCAACAAATTAGATTAGAGATTCTGAATACACTTTCCAAGAACCTCAAATTCGCATAGTTCGTCTCGAAAGGACATTTTAGTCATTTTAGGGATTAAGCAACCCCAGAATCATGTTGTACTATATTAGGATAACATGAAAAAACACTTTCACCTACTTCGTATTTTTTATTTTCACTAAACTCCTTTTCCTTAGATCGCTGGCCTCAGTTCTCCCAATACTAACATCTGTATACTTTCGATTACCTTGTCTGAGGAATTCGTATTTTCGCTTTTAACCTCTTACAAGGCTACAGATGTAAGTATTGCCCCAGGCGCTAGTTTTGACACATTTAATTAAGATACTAATAATCAGAATTTTTAAACTCCAAAACACGATTAAAAAACAGCATTATCGAACAAAGCACTCGACACACTTTTGAAGATTTATATTTTAAATAAAATCCAAATATTAGCTACGACTAATATTACTAATTTTGTTCGAAAAGAATCCCTAGACCAAATATGCATTCTGTCGTCTCATTTTTCCTTTATTTGAACAAAGCATCCTCGTTTTTTAAGTTTCATCCAGGGGGAACTAATTTGACTAAGAAGGCGAAATCCAGAAATGACAACAATAAAGTTGAGAAAAACTAAGCGCTACAGTTGCCAGTTACCGCTGTTCCGACGATAATCTTTAAGAACTTCAAGTATTTTCGAGAAATTATTCAATTTTTTAGTATCTAACAAAGAATGTCAAAAAAATGAAAAATTATTCGTAGAAAGTATCCGCATTACGAACTTGTGGAAAAGTCCAAAACATTTGGATTTATCAAAAAAATTCAGACATGTAGGAATTCCTTCCACTGGGCATTTACATAGAAAATTTAATAGAAGTTTTTTTCGAGACCATGCCCCATTTTTCCTTATTGGAAGTTTAAAAAAGTACGATTTTTACATTTTTCCGAAAAAGCATCAACAATGTGACTTTTAGGATAATAATTAAAACTTACTTTTCTTTAAAATCTTTATCTAAGAAGAAGTCGAACTCAAGTCGATGGAGGTTCTTGACTTTTGAAGGCAATCATGAACCTCTCGAAGAAAATGGTCCTCTCAAATCCCGTAGAATCGAATTATTCTGGACAATCAGGCCAAACAAAACTAAATAGAATCCGAGATTTTTGTCTTTTCCAAGTGAAAAAGCCGAGTTTGTCAATGGCAGAATGGAAATGACAACAGAAGCAGGGAAAAAGTGGCAAATTTGATTACGGGCTCAATGGCGGAGGAAAATGTGGAAAGAAGCGTTGACGAATGTCAAAAACGGCAACTTTATGGTCCAAATATGTAATTGATGAAAAAGACGAATCTAAGATTCAGAGGGAATCTGAAATGAACGATTAAAGTGGAATTTAAAATTCTTCCTTCCACAAACTTGGGAGATTTTTTGATTTATGGATTCTCGAAGAGCAAGGAGCTGTCAGTCACCCGAAATCGACAAATGACTTCAGAACATGATAATGAGGCTTCTGGGATTTGCTTTGAACTTCCTGAAAGAAGAACAGTTAAAATCCGACTGGACTTAAAACCAACGGATATTATTGAAATTCATTAGAGCAAACAGAGTATTGAAAGTAGTTAATTTGCCGGAATTGCCTCGCTCTGTTGAGTCTTACACAAGCACTCTTGAAGACCCTGAGAGAACGGATGGTTATATTCGGATTATGCAGGCTTCTCCGAAAGTTCGAATTTTTAATGACAAGTTCAACAGAGAAAGTGGAAAACACAACCAAATCTAAGTATATACAATACATTGTCAGTTAAAGTAATAACTAATTTTCATAAAGATTACAGACCAGTTCCTACCAATAGTCTATCTAAAAAAACAAATGAAGCGCTAATGGAGTTCTGGAGGGGCTTCTCGTTTTTCCTCTTGTTTGTCCATTTTGGTTGAAGTTTGGAAATACAAAGACGTCCGAATTCAAAGGGTTATTGGGACGCAGCTAATTGATGAACGTTATTTTACTAATACATAATGTCTCGCATACAGAGTTTCTACTCAGGACTGAATTTAAAATTCTCCAGAATAACTTGTGTTCCTGAGTGAAAACCATATGGATACATGCACGAGAGTCTGTATATGGTTTCCACTCGTGGTCAAATGCGGTTTTCAAAAAATATTTCTCGTAGTTCTGAATGGAAACCACAGACAGGTTATTTTACATATATTTCCCACTCAAAACCAAATAAAGAAGTTTCTTTGCGGTCCGAATGCAAACTATATACACGCGATTTTATATATTGATTTGTTAATATCTATCCTTTAAATTCAAACTTACTTAAAAATCACGGCACTCTCTGGTGTTTGAAGCAAAATTGTGCCCCAACTTTTCAAAAAGGTGTTGTGTCGCGACCATTGACCGGAAACGTAGCTTATTTTATTCTTCCCGTTTCACAAAGGCCTTTGGATTCAAGTAGACAAAAAATTTTTGTTCAATAAATTTTTAGTGCCTACTACTTTTTCCAGACGTTAAGCGGTTCAATAGGAGAAATGTCTGAGAATCAAACCTGAGCTTAATCTCGTTTTGGATTGATATTTTTAAATTTCTCGAGCAATAAATCCTTCCTGGCCTCTATCGAGTTGATACTGATTATCAATACCGTACCTAGTGAACAGAATTGGATGAGTCAAAGGCTATATTGCGGAAATGCTCATAAAGATCTTTGACTCTGGACAGAAAACTTAATTTGCGTATTTACGTTTATCCGCAGAAATATATTAAGCTCGGTTATATAAAACTCAATTTATTCAAGGCTCTATCCTCCCTACAAATCTGCCTTTTCCGTCTTTTTCTAGTTGCATGTAACCCTCAAATCTTGTTCTATCACTGATCTTTTTGGTCAGCAACTTTACATAAAATAATCTTCGTCCTTCATTTAGCTTGACTGCAACTTCTTTGACACCGAATCTTTGGACTGCAATATTAGTTTTCTTCACTCCAAATGATTGAACCACGTAGTCAATGAATTCAGATTGTAATTGAGGGACAACAGTTTCGGTATCGTTAGGGCTAAAGAACTGATACTCACAAAGACACCAGTTGAATGGGATGTGGGCGGATTTACAGTCGTTGTGTCGAGTTATTGGACGGATAATGCTAGAGCCGTGGAGCACTTTCACCCGGTCATTTGTCCTGTTTTTTGCCATTTCTAATGTGAAGGGCTTTGTGAAGTCTTCACCTTCAAAATCTGCCTGAAAGAAAAATATTTAATAAAGAAATCGTTCAACTAACAGTCAAGGAGTAATTTTTCAATTGAGAATATCTCGTCCGAACAAGTTGCGAGGTTCGGAAAATTACTCTTTTCAGTTACTGTCTATGATCTCTATACTTTGAACTTACTGTAGCTAAATCGACCAAAGTAGCGTAAAAATCAAAAGGACCTGTCAACTTCTTTGAGTTTTCCAGCAAGTTCTTATATATTGGATTATCTAGCTTCCCTCTGAATCTTTTTGGGGGGATAATTGTAAAGAGCGGGTTCCTGGTGTCTTGAAAGCCAAACTCACTTTCGAAGATCTTCCCAAAATGGTTCCCGTGGTCACTCCAGAAAATCAAGAAGTCGTTATCGAACTGAAAATAGAAAAATTCATTTTACATTAATTTGGAAGGAGAAATAATAATGTAAACTTATTTAGTGGTGTCAATAAATTTCAATTTGAGAACATTTAGGAAATACCCTTTTTCTTTACCTTTCGATTAGGGATATAATTCGGCAAATTCAAAGTATTTTTAAATGTTCTTGACAAGCCACCTAGTTCTATATAGTTATTGAAATATATAAAAAATAACACATGTTTAGTATAATTCAAAAGAAGTGAAATTCAATAACTTTTTTAAAGCCAATTCTCTCACCTTGTCCATATCTCTTCTGAACCCATCATGGAAATATCTGTCGTAAGAAGCTGCAGTTCTCGGATCATCGTGACCAATCTTGACAATCATGTGAATCATGAACTTGGGCTTCTTTGAATCGGCCTTCACATATTTCATGAAATGATCGAAATAGTCATGCGGACTTCCCCGACACGAATTTTTGTGCATTTCGTTAGCTAGATTTCCTCTGTCCGAAAAGTAGCTGTAGAAGGGATAATCTCCATGGTCGTGGATCTTCACTTGGAATCCTTTGCAAGAAATATCATGAACCATATTGTCATCGTATATCCTGGCAACGCGATAACCAATATCCTTGTACACTAGAGAAATAAACTGCTCAGTGAGGGGGATTTTTTTGCTACACATGCTATTGTTGAATTCAGAAGGATAATCCTTGTCAAAATCTGTAGGATTCGGGATTGCATTCTTCATTTTGCCTAAAAGTCAGCTTTATTGGGGACAGTTTCGGGAATTTACCGAAAGTGACTGGAAACTGATTCGGAATTGAATTCTTCGCCACTTTACCGTAATTGATAAAGTTCACACCTTCCATTTCGTGTTCAGCCCAGTAAGCTGTTCTGTAGAGGTATCGATGGAACATTTGATTCGACATGGCATCGATCCCGAATAGATAGATATTGGGTCTTTTATCGTTCGCAGGTCTTTCTCGTTCATCCATGGGAACGAAGATCTGATGGTGGCCGTACCTATACCCCGAAGAACAGCTAACTTCCACGAAATCAAACGGGATTATCGGTTTTTTGGACCTATTATATGATTTCCAACCTGATCTGCTGTAACCTTTTTCTTTGTTTAGATTTATGGCTCTGAAGAATTGATATATGTAATTGTACAGGATTTTATTTTACTAAATCTAACCTGTATTGACATTTTCCTGCTTCTTGTTCGATTGATAAAACGCCACGTTCAAGAGAGGACATTTTCTCAAAACTGGGGGTGCATTTGTCAAACATATCATATTTTTCAGGAATTATATTATTCAATCCAATGTCGAAGGGATCATGCAAAGGCAATGAACATCTGAAACATCTATATGTCGACGTCGTGCTTTTGTTAAACTTACTCATTAAAAGTTCTCCAAACTACCACTTTGGGGATATTTTGGACCACAATTGGTTCTTCCGGACCTGAAACAAAAACGGTTATCAAGGATCAGTTAAATATATCCTTTCCTACTTTTTCCTACAAAACTCGTTTCTGTACTTGCTCAGAGTAAAAATAATTGCTTTTTCTCAATGCAAATTCATACATGAAGTTGAGTTGAAAATAGTGGGGGAAAATTCACTAGAAGCAATAAGATAACACCAGGAATATTTTCGTGCTTTAAAATCTTATACAAAAAATTCAGACCAGTTTACGATAATTAGTTGGAAATTTCGAGTTTTGTGCACTATAGATCAAATTACAAAAAAATATAATCTTTGAAATGTTTGAAGCATTCTTTATCTCCCACATACCGATATAATATTCTTCCTCTTCCCCAAAATATATATACAACAAGAAACAAACTGTAATAAAAATAGAAATAACAGGTAAAAAATATTTTTTATTATACAAATTACCCAGCTGCATTTTTCGTTTCCTCCAGCTAACGAAAAAGATAGATTTCGAATGAATCCAACTGATAAATCATTGTCTTGGTAAGTACGTGGAAATAGACGCAATAATCAATGGTCTAAAAGGCGTATCGGAGTTTCGATAAAGAACACTCCCAGACCCTGACGTGAGGGCGAGTCATTTTCTTCTCCAATTTTAGCTTTGGCTAAGATAGCCATAAAATTCAATAATCTAAGTTTTATAGATTAAGTTAAATACCCACCATACTTAACGAGAATTATAACTTTAATTTTGCGGATTAATATGCAATCTTCTAAGAAAAGTTCGAATTTGAAACATCTCCAATTGAATGACCAAGGGACGGATATCCTCATTCCTTTTTGATCGGGATAACTTCATTGCTATGGATTTTTTAAATAAAATAATTTATAAGTTCAGTTTTTCCTCGACAATTATCTTCCTCGTGTGATTAGAATTATCACACTTCTCAATCAACTTCTCGGTCTAAAAGATACCACGGTGAAAGTGCTTGCTCTACTCCAGAAGTCGATGCTTTGGCATTCATGGAATATGATAACCTTCTTTTAGGAGAATGTTTTGTAAAATAAAGTGGCAATATTGATTCTACTATATTACTATAAGTCTAGAAAGGCAGGATTTGCAATTGCACATTTTATCGAGAATTTGATAGACAAAGGAAGACCATGTAAATTAATAAATTCTGAGTAGATTGATTCTGTATCAATTTTCCACTCATTGATAGTTGTCCTGATCTTCGAAAGAACTAGTAAATCTCAGGAAAATATTTCGAGATTGTATATCTCTGAGAGAATTGAGAGGAAATTTTATACTCTTTCAGTTATTTTTAAACATATAGAAGCAAAGGAACTCTGCTTTTTACTCAAATACTTTTTGTACAAGTGTTCGAACCTCGGACTAGTTTTGAGAAAAAGCAACGATTAACCAGATGGGTTTTCTCAGCAATTGATTTGGTCCTTGGTTATAGAGAGTCGTGGGGATTATTCACCTCTGGATCATTGGACTTTCAATTTTCTATCAATCTTCGAATTCTTTATCTAATTGGTTTCTTATCTTCATCAATATCCCAAGATGGTCGAGATCGAAGCAATATCCAAGTCTATTGTAGATAGTCCTACAATCGAGAAAACCGATTCTCCAACTAAGGTGAAAAGTGAGGTATGTTTATCCTTAACCTAATTATATTTTTCGATCCGTATGTAAAAAATTGTTGACAAAAGATATTGTCAGAAGTTTGTCTTCAGAACCTAAATCAGTAAATTTACTCCAACTGAAAATACAAAATATTAAAAGGGAAAAAATTTGGAGTTTATTTAATTGGGTGAATAATATAAAAGCTTTTATTACTCTTCTATTAGAGTAAAGTGAAATTCTTATTTTTATGGTAAAAAAATCTTCCGAAATTAGAAATTGATTGTTTCAGAACATAAAGGTTCTTGCTTTTTTTCAAAACGAATTAAACGACATTTGGAACGAAAATTCAAAGCTTAAAAATTAGCTTTAGAACATAATAAAAAGTACCCTAATTTTACGCATATAAGCACGGATGGAAGGTCTCGGCACGAAATGTACCTGTTGCTTTTTTTTGTTACTTTTAGAAGATTAATTCACTGTTTCTTGTCACAAAATCGAAAAGTCAACCTTATTTTGAAGAAAAACGATAGAAAGATTCACAAATAATCTGGAATCGCTTGTAACGGCGCGCTCAAAAATCACCTGTGCTGCTTTGTGTCTCGGCACGATCAATTTTTTCAGCGTGCTTATATGCGTAAAATTAGGGTATGAGTTTAGAGAAATAAAGCCAAAGATTCATTTTATGCAATTATTTTGTATATAGATCAAAGTACAAAAAGTGTATTGGTTAGATCTGAGTCCTCTAACTCGGGTTTTTTACACACGATGAAAGATTGATTTTTTCAATGATCTTTTTTATATATGTTTAATCATTTTCTTTTAGTTGTCCGCTGAAGCTTCAAGGAAGAATATGACGAACTATCTTCCTTGCAGCACTCTCTATGTTTTTCAAAAATTATTAGCAGCTTCGATGTTTCTGTTCCTGCTTATCTGGATCTTTGCTCATGCAGGAGGGTGAGTTTTCGTGGTATTAAAGCACTCTGTCAGTATTATGATTATTAACTATTAAAATTAGAGAAATGCTTTTAATTTCTCATCTTAAAACCGAAGTTATTTATTGACAGTTAACACTTAATGGTTTTCTAGAATCGGATGGCGTTCAGAACCCCAACTCGAGTTCAACCTTCATCCGATGGCAATGAGTTTCGGTCTGGTGTTTCTTAACGGAGAGGCGATCACTGTTTATCGAGGAGCCAGGAACTTTCCGAAACAAAAGACCAAGCTGATCCACATGCTACTCCAACTAGTGGCCGGGATCCTGAGTATTTTCGGACTTCTGGTCAGTTTATTTAAGGCAGTTATTTAATTTCTGCAACTCATTCTTTAGTTTGCTTTTGATTCCCACAACTTTGCGAAACCTCCCATTCCTAATCTGTACAGTTTGCATTCGTGGATGGGAATCTCGGCGGTTCTGTTATTCGTCGGTCAGTGGATTGGCTCGTTTTTTGTTTACTGGCTTCCCTATTCATCACTGGAATTGAGACAAAGGTAAGTTCATCTCCACAATCCTAGAGACCGAGTGATTAATTTCGTTTTCTAGAATCATGCCTATCCACAGATTCAGTGGAGTAGCGAATTTCGTCCTTGTTTTGTGTTCTGCAATGCTGGGATACAGTGAGAAAGCCGCTTGGAGTAAGTCGAGAACCATACTGTGGCTAACATAATTAGTTTTGCTTTAAAATCCTATTTGTTTAGTGTCGACGAAGAACGCTCCTCCTTATTCAGCAACTCTAATTGTGGCAAATCTCTTTGGACTCTCGATGGCCCTCTATGGAATTACAGTATTACTGGTCGTCACCACTCCCTCGTGGATCAGAAAACCGTTGCCTCATGAAGTTACTGTTCCATTGACTCAGGAAGATAGAGATCACGACGAATGATTAAAAACCGAGTTTCGGATACTTTATTTATTTTGGACTACAAAGTACTCGAAATTTAATTATTTGACCAGTATTAATAAAGAATCAAAAAAGCCTTCTCTTGGCTGGACTTTGATGATTCTTCCAGTCTAATCCACCCAGTTTCGTCGGGGTTTTCTGTGTTCTCTTGACCGGGGACTTGAGGAGTTGTTGACGACGGATCTCCACTAAAATATTCTTCAACTCTTCGGAAATATCCGCTACATCGAAGTTGGAGGAATATTTGGGGGGTTTTGATCGAGAGCGTTTATGGACCTTGGACATGGAAGAGGAAGTTCTAAAAAAGAGGGGTAAATCTGAATGAGAAGTTTATAGTTAACTCAATAAAACTGAAAAAGGCGGAATTAAAGAAGAATAATGGAAATTCATACAAATAAATAAGATTACTAGATATTATATTAAGATCGCTTAATTTCATTTCGATCTCAGAATACAAGTCTTTCAATACTCATAAATTATATATTACTATAAATATTTTACTATTGAAGACCAATGTTAGTGAATATACCGTTGAAACTTGGCTAAGCCATGAACATGAATTTCTTAGCGCGAGATCTGGCAACAAGAATAAATTCGTGCTGCCGTCCTATAAGAATTTATTCGAATAATTATCGAAATCAAGCTGTCTTTCCAAAATGAGATCCTTCAACAGACCTATGTTACAATTTCGGTCTTTCTCAGCAAGGCGTGGCGATTGACTAATTACCTAAATCTCAATCGAAGGAAAGCGCAGGCTCAAGTTTCCCATTCAAATGACCATAATTGGCAGCTATGAAAATATTCCATCGTAATTTAGTGAATCAACAATATGCTTGCACAAAATGAATTAAATATAGGGGAATGTATCTCCAATAGCTTTTGAAGATTACAAAATACTGTTTATAATTTACGGAAAAATGATACAAAGGCGATTTTAAAAAACTTATGAGAAGATTCTGTTTGCCAAATTATTATGTCAACCTGGATTCAGACTATTATTCGTGCCAAAACTAATATTGGACAATCGGGTCCGTTCTTCCAAATTGGTTCTTTGTAATTTCAAAATCTGTATATTTTGTCTAGATAGTGATTAAGAAAGAGTACTTTTCCGAAATTCAGAGAGAATATCTTCAGTCATCACCAATACAAGAGGAAAGACAGTGCTCAGAAAATTCTAAAATGATTTCGAAAGCATTTATTGAGTTCAAAGAGCTATGACCAGAAATAAGATATTATGCACTTTCTGAAGGATCTTAAAATATCAAAAGAGTATTAAATTTAAATTTCTAGACTATGGAGAAATTAGAAAAACCCACAAAGGAAATCTTTTATTTCACTCTAGGAAAATTTTTAACTTCTTGGTTTTTAGACATGTCTGAATTTGAATCTCTCTTCTTTGAACTCGAGGAAAAAATCTGGGGATCCGTTCAAAAGGTAGTCGAATCGCAGAACCATCGAAAATACAGTGTTATCTTCACTGGATATTCTCTCGGAGAAGCCGTAGTCACTCTAACCGTCATGAGAACAATTGCTCATGACTTCAGGACTTCTAATCAAGTCGAACTGTTCATGTTCGGAGAATCCCGTGTTGGAACCTTTGTTTTTGCCAATTCTGTGGATAAAGAAGTCCCACACAAGTTCGGAATCACCCACGGAGGAGATCCAATCGTCCATCTGCCTCCATTTCGAAGCTTAGGAAACACTAGTTGCTTCATTAACGAGCCAAATGTCCCTAGTCATCATGGGACCGAGGTGTTCTACAACATCATGGAGTTCGGTAGCAATTTCCTCAGATGCACTGCGAAGGACGAGGACGAGCAATGCAATAATAGCAGACACGACAATCTGAACTTCAAGGACCACGAGTATTATTTCCAGGTAGGTGGAATTCGAATACAATACTACCATGAGTACATTTCTCAGAAGACCTACAATTATATTTTCGAGTTGCAGAGAAATTCATTCATTAGACTACCTGTGTTAGCTCTAACTTCCCTACACTCTAGTGACTTCTAGTCTTTAAACGAAATAGAATATTTTTTAATAATAATTCCCACGTTTCTCTTTTTATCCAAGACACTTGTCTCCGTCGTCATTCTCTAAAGTGACAAGACAGAAATTACGGAAAAAGTGAAAAATGGCACATGGTTTCAAGAAGGAAGCAGATTCCCTGGATGCACGGCACATCCATTCATTGGTTCTCATAAGTTTATCGCAAATGAAATTAGTGCAAATGCTAAATTAAATCCTTATTAGCGGAAGTTGCAGTTATCAAATGGATGTAGTCGTGGTCGTGAATTTGTCGTATTTCCAAACTAGCAAAGAGCTAAAAATAGACATAGCAAAGAATTAATACAGTTAACTTTTGGTCCGAACATTTTATTTCCCTTCAAATTAGATCTGATATTTGTGAGGTCACAAAAGGTCAAGCACAAATCAGCAGTTGCTATGAAATACTGTAAGAATCCCACGTTTTTTAAAGAATATCAACTTAACCAAACTCAGTGGTATTTTTAAATCTCGATGGAAATAGAGCAAATCCGGGATATTTTAAAATATTTCTTTCGGTAATTTATATAAATCCTTATCGATGCTAAAAATATAGGCATAATAGAAAAGTGAATTTCAGTAGACTAAAGAGAAAGCTCCTTAAATCCTTCCGGACAAAAGCTTGATTGTAGTTGTATAAGATCAGGTTGACATTTCTGTCTTAATCAAGAGAATCAACTGTCATGTTTCTTCAATAAGTGACTGAAATTCCAACTTTTAGCACAAGGTAGTCAGCTACGGTAAAAACGACTGCACTGACGTCGATGGAGTTGATAACGAAGCGATTTCTTCTCGACTATCCGCGATTCTTCCTGTCATGGCCCTCTTTGCCTTGGTCAATTATCATTAACCGAAGACATTTACAAGTGTAGTCTTCAACTTATCTTTTTGACCAATAGTTTATCATAATCCCGACAGAATAAAAATAAACAACAAGTTGATCAAACCAAATTATATTACAAGTAGGTGACGGAGAAGCCGAAAGCTTAGATAAAGCAAGACTTGATTTAAGAGAGAACAAATATGAATTTTAATTAATGAGAACCTGATTATGACCAGATCATTTGGATTCAGAGCTGAGCCGCGAGTTGCCGAGCAGCCAAGAAGTTGTGTCCGCCAAAGTCCGTCAGTGTCGAGTGCTGGGGTTGGGGCTGAATCAGTTGTCCGAAGTTTTGGAGGAGTAGACTCGAGAGAAGAGCTTGCTTAGCTGCCTGTTCGTTCTGAAGGACCGGGAGACTAGCCGCAAAGGTAGATGCTCCGGTGGCTGCAGTGCAGATTGGAGAAGCCGGCTTCACACAATCTGTAATAGGGACGACCGTGGAGGAGGGAGAGAAATTAGCTGATGAGGTCGAAGGGAGGTTGATGCAGTTGAAAGCAGAAGTAGCTGTCGTTGGCAAAGAGAAAACCGGAGCCGGGGGTTGGGGGGCCACCGCGGCTGTCTGGTTAATCAGTCCCAAGGCGGCATGGTGCCGGAATTGGTCATTGCGACGTTTTTGGTCTTCGATTTCGAGTTTCGATTCCTTCAACTGAGCTTGGAGAAGACTGATGTAGTCCACGGCCCTTTTAAGAATCAAAGCGCGGGACGACTGAAAAAGATATTATTAAATACTTTTAGAAGAATTGAATAACAGTTAATTAATGTCCCCATCCTCGCCTAAGGCGTCTTCAGTCCACGTGTCTTTCTCATGTTTTTGTTATTGGGACAAAGTCCAAGTCTTTGCACTGCTTTGTTTCCTCCTTTTTGCACAAAAACACATGCTACTTCACTGGTGCTCGTCTAGACCCGATCGAGCTCCAGTGCGCCCCATAAACATGATGAAAGCCTTTCTCTTCTCCGATCATCGGAAACAGCACACGCGTCCAACACATGGCGCGTGACTGATTGCATTAAGGACAAAGTACAATTTTCTATCGATACATGTTCAATTTCTTTCGAAAAAGTAATAAGTAGATACCTGTTTTTTTCTACTTCAAGAAGCTCCAAAAAAAACGAAACTTGTGCTTTTGTCCTCAGACATGCAGAGAAACAAAAGAATATTCACGTGAAGACCACGTGGACTGGAACGTTCTGATAAAGTCTCACCTATTTTTATCCAGTCATATGAAGAATGTCTAATTTTAATTACAATAGTACCCACCTTCTCTCCTTCCAACAAGGGAATACTGTTCTTCAAAGCGACGAAATGATCTTTGATATGGTCCCGACGTCTCCTCTCGAGCTCGTTGTGATGGGCTCTCCTGTCGTCATCAATGGAGGGAGATCCGGACTTGGGGGAAAATCCCTCATCCTGAAGTTTCAAACATGGCTTTTGTTTTTTGATCCATTTAAATTTTGTTTATACTCTGAGTTCTCGGAATAAAGAAGGACGAGGCATCCGGAATGGCCGTGCCTTTCACTGACCATGCCTGAGGCAATTTGCCGCCGTGCTCAAAGATTGCTCCATGCATCCGTGCCAGCCAACTCTGTTTTTGTGTTTTTTTGCTTCAGGCTGGCACGAACTAGACTCGAAACAAAATGCCCAAAAAGATCCAGGGAATGCCAACGCAAAACAAGTTGCTTCGTGCCCTCCGGCACCCGCCACGCAGTTTTTTGTGTGATCCTGGGATTCATGTGCTTTCAGTGGGTGTTCTTTGAACCGCATTTTTTGGAGGAAAAAAAGGTGTTCGAAAAGGATTGTCTCAGTGAAAATTTGTTTTTATCAAGGAAAAAGCACACGTGTATGATCTTCCGTGGCGGAAATCGTTTCAAAACCACGTGTTATTTCAAAGATTAAATGGTGTTTTTCAAGGATAAAAGATCTGAGAACTCAAATAAGCACGATTAGCGTTTTAAAGAGGTAATTGCAATTTTTGAAGGAACTTACGTCACTGAGGTCCCCGTCGCTGTTGTACTTTCTCTTTCGGAGCTGGTTCCTCGAAGCAGAGGGAATCATGTTCGAGTTAGGAGCCATGTCACTTGAATTTCGATCGAGATAAATCCACTAGAGAGCTTGCCAGAAGTTTCTAGTTCTGGAAAATATTATTCTCTCACTCGAGATCTCTGACCCAAACTCTTTCACGACGCGATAAACAAGTCACAAGTCGGAATGGAACACATGTGGGTAAACAACAAAGTCACGTTTATACCAATTTACAATTGTATTCTTCGCTGAAGACCAGTTATACCAACTATTAATCATTGGTGGAACCTTACCAGACGAATTCAGTCACCAACTAGAATCACAGAAATAGAATTCAACTAACAACAGGAGTGAACGCCTCTCTGCCCACTGGAAGCCCCGCCCCCTTCGTAGCCATGCTGAAAACACACGCCTTCGCGAATAGAATGTGGGAATGACTGGCTGCATATATCCGATGTTCTATGTGGTCTCATGAGCAGAGAACACTCAAACGAAGAATTTGATTGAACTAGGCTGACGCAAGTTGCAGGATAGGCAGACTATAGTAACACGTGTTTTTCACAAAGAGGGAGGCTTTGAATATGAATTTCGACGGAAAGAACGAGTGATTTGTGCTGAAGCAGCATGACGAAATGATTCAGATGTGTTGCATAAAGGAACCGAAAGAATAAAATCTGATCGCGTTGAAAACGAAAAGGAATTTGGGTGACTTGGGAATCGCCCGTGATATCTTGATCACAAACTTGTTGAATATTTATAGAGAATAAAAAGTGATCTTTCTGTAAGTATGGCTTGGATGATGACTGGAAAAACAATTTGTCGGGGGTTTCCAGACACCATCCAAAGCTGGTCAAATGAGACAGACATTGTGTGTATAGCGTTTAGAAATCAACGATTCCCCGGATTTCCCAGACACTATCCTCGGCAACGGGAGTGAAATCGAGAATACTGCTCAAAAATCATGAAAATCGGAAATCCACTATTCAAACAATTTCTAGTTGGATTTTATTGTCTCTCCAGTTTTGCAAACAATTAATTTTTACTCTAAACCAAAGCCACGTTGTTTATAGTCCTTTTCTAATTCAAACTCATTTTGCCCGAGTTCAGCGGAATCAGTCTTTGAAACTTAAATATCATTAACCATATCAGCGTGCTTTATGATCATCTCCTAGCCAATTTCTAGAGATCAAAGTACTCCTAGCGCCTGATTCAACTCGCCCTTTTGTACCTCGGAAAAACCACCCATGCACCGATCGTCTGTGTTAGTTTCACTTTACACAGCATGAACTTCACGTGCTCGCTCGAAACAATGAACTGGAGTCAACTGTTTCCTTTGGCAAATTGGAGATCTTTCCCTTGAGAATAAATGTATAGTTTGGATTCATAGAAAACCCTAATTCAAGATATGGATGTAGTTGTTTAATTTTGGCCTTGACAAGAATGACAGCCGGGTTTAATTTTAAACAATAAATCCGCTCAAATTTTTTCTTTTCTTTTTTAAATGAACTTTGTATTTTCTATCTACTAGGTGCCGGGAGAACCAGAAAAGAAATCAAAAACATCCGACAAAATATTTAAAAAATTAAGATTATAACTCGTGATAGGATCAGAGTTGAATAACCCAACCTATTTCCTTAATAGTGACTATTAAAAGTCGGTCTGAAATAAGAGCATTTTGCACAAAAACCTTGGAAATTGATAACATTGTCTCGGTATTGTGCTCAAGGGTTACATCATCTACTGTACAACAGTGAACGGAAAAGAGATATTGTTAACTTCCGTAATTTCGAGAGAGCAATGAGAGAATAGTTCGAGGAGCATGTGGGCAGAGTTTTCTTTCAATTTGAACAACGGCCTAAGGGAGTTAAAAGCTGGTCCACGTTTTTCTCGGGATAAAAGTGCAACAAATGGCTATCAAGTTTGTGTCCTCGGAAGAAGACCAGTGAGCGGCTAAGCTTCAGTTTGAGGATTTCCGAGCGAAGGAATCCCAAAAAGAATTAAATCCTAAGGATTCAAAGGTCAACTCCGTGCGGAATCTCTGTTTGAATAATGAAATTATTACCTCAGGGGATGAAGTAATAATTTTCACGCACTCTTGTTCGACTTTTGAACTAGACAAATACCATTTGAAATAATATTCTGAAAGGTGGAGATAGTTACCAAGCAACTCTACCACCTCCAAGAGAGATCTGTTTTTATTTCAGATACTGTAGCGTTGCTTTGATAGTGTTCTCGTATCAAGCATTGAGAATTATTTCAGTGTCTTAATGCTTTGAATGAACAGCTAGTGTTCTATGAACCCTATTTATGGAATTCACTTATCGGTGGATCCACTTTTAGTTCCAGCGAATGAGCACTTGATTGAGTTCTGAAGGCACTGATCCTCAACTTTCACTGTAAAGCACTTTGAAAAAGTAACGCTAGGAGTTATAGAATTTCAAAGATTGTAACTTATACACAAACTATTTTGGCTTGAATTCTGAGAATTACTCGTAAATATTGTAAAATAAAAATTCCAATTTCAAAACATTTTACAAAAAATAATTGCATCCAACTCAGTAGTGAAATTATATTAACCTCAGAAGTTCTCGGGGAACGAACTTTTGTTCTACTCCAAAAATGACGAGATTTTTATTAGCAGCTGATCTAATAAACTACCACCTTCTTGTTTCGTGGTCTTTGGAATCGAATTTACCTCGCTTTCAAGTAATGAGGTGATGCCATTTTGCCAGGAAAACAAAAAAACATTTATTTATAAGTGGTTTTGGAGTTATGTACTTGCCCTTTCGAACGTGTTTTGTGGTCTTTGCAGCAGAAAGAAGTACTTGGCGATGCTGACCCAATGAAACAGGGTTTCGCAATTTTTGATTCAAAGTTAATTCTACCGCACTCTTATAATTAAACACTTATTTCACACTTATTTCCATGATAGGAATTTTTCCTGCAGACAACAGTAATCTGTAGCTGGTTGCTCTTTGTAGTTTTGCTCATTTTAAATGATAAGACTAAAATTGACTTTGAACTCTCCTGGAGCCCAAGGGAAGACTCGACTCATTCAAGATCTTCCAGTTCACGTGAATTCCCCAACACTTTTATTCGAGGACCCATTCACACTTATTTACTGCATTCAATGATATAGCGCCACTTTGTCTGTACTCACGAAGACAAATTTAAAAAAATAGATTATATTTCGAAATAGAGCAAAGAACGGCACTTACAGTAGTATTGAAAACAAGTATTCAGTAGATGTCTTTTGAGTAGTATTCAGAAAAGAAATCCTTACATTCGCGATGTCAGCTATCTCTATTCTAATAAAATCCACTTTGGACAAGGTCTGAAAAATCAAAAATTACCTCATCAACTACTATTTATACGACATTTCCGGTTATAAAAATTATTACTAATCCTTGCCATCTTGTAAATTGCTCGTTCCTATGGATACTGTACCTCCAGAGTATTGAAATTCTATATATAACTTTATAACTTTTTCCTGTTTCCCAGCGAGACACGGAAAAGCTTAAAAAACAATTCCGAGGATAAACAGTCTAGATATTTGTGAAAATAATTTTTAATTATCGACCATATAAATTACTTATATAAAAGAACAACGTGACAAAAAGCACATTACCTGCAGATTAGAAGCTCTATAAGATAATAGTGAGAATTTTGTGCATTATATTAAAACTAATTAAGAGATGCAACACAAACAAGATCATTTACTTTGTAAAGCAAAGTCTTTTCAATTCAGTCGTATAGTTGAATTCAAAAAAAAGCTCCAAACAGCAGAGGACAAAGAACATAGTACACTCTTACTAACGGAAAAAAATGGACCTTGACCAGCACGTCTGTTTAATTTATAAATTTATCACATTAGACCTTTATAAAAACATCCTAGATTTGTCTTAAATGTCACTTTTTAATTCAGTTTCGCTCCTTCACGACTAGGAATATCTGGATCAGCTAAAAAGAGTCTCTCATGATATCATTTTAGATCAAATGACGTTTGTCCGTCTTAGACATTTGGTTTCTTAAGTGATGTGGACATGGAAGTTATCGGATTAAATGTTCCTCTTATCCCAGATGTAAACTGGACAGGATGAATATGGGGGCTTTCTTAGTCCGAGTCGTGCTGTCTATTCAACCAAAATTTCACGTGGTTTTTGAGAAAAGGTTAACAACATGTGATAAAGATATGATTATGTAATTTTCCGCAAATCAGCAAATTATTTTCAAAGACTCAAAATGCAATCACTTAAGTGGTAATCGAAAACATAATTTCCCAAACTTTCCGGAAAATAGCAAAAGTTAATGAATTGAAATAAAAATTAGATAGTGTCTAGAGGGTTAAAGAACTATTGATTTCTGCACGCTATCCAAGGTTCAATATTCAAACAGACTTTGAATAATAATAAGGAAATTACGCATATATTGTCTTTCCGACTACAATTCCAAGAATACTACTCCTTAAAATATGGCATTTTCAAAATTTTGAAACACCAAAATTCAAACTAAAGTACTCTTTCTTCCTTGACACCGGTATAGATTTCGGTTCAAAATCTCTTTTTTCAGTTCAGAGAAACACGCTTTCCGCATGTGCTCTGAATTTTTCCACACATTTTCTCTCTGGTGTTCCGATTTCATCATCTTTGATAACGAGAGTGGTCCGTCTTTTGTATTTTAATTGTAGTTTTAACGATATGAATGAAAAGAGGGGGCGCGTGCAGAACTCGGAAATTGCAGTTTTGGAAAACACTTGACTTGCTTCATATTTAATTCCTCGTAAATTGCCATTTATGGAAACAGATAACCTTTGTTCGCATTCAGTTGCGGCCAGTCATGATTTTGAAAGAGAAAAAATTTTGCCCCAGGCACAAAAACCAAAAAGCTTGGTCTTATAAGGAAGGGCAGGTGTTTGGAAAGTTACAGAATCTTTAGCTCAGTAGGGTTTCATAAGAACAGGATTTGGATGATTGCCCTACAAGGCCACTGACTTTAGGACAAATATTTTCCAAGTTTCTGCTCCTCTTGCAAGATACTGGTCTTCCCCTATACACGTGAAATCCAAGTGCTATAAACGTCTGCAAGCAATGAGGAGAAATGTAGAATGCTAGACGAAAATATTAAAGGACAAAAATGAATAGAAGATAAACAATTGAAATTGCATCACCATGGTTCGATTTCCTATCGTTCAAAAGTCGGAATTGACAACTGGAAATAAATGGTAGAAGGAAAAAATAATCGTTGGTCACACAAGACTTTGACCCTAGTTACTAGAAGAAACAGTTATATCCAAAATCCCAATTCAATCTTCTTTGAAATTACTAAGATAGTGGCTGCAAAGGGACAATTTTCGAACAATATCTGGGGGAAAAGTATCATCAAAATCTTCGGCATTATCCACAAAATCCCAAGATTCATTTCCTCAAATTAATTTCATGATCATGGTGATACTTGGACTAATTTGTCGGAACTCGCTTTGAAAAATAATCCATTCGATAAACAGGAAATAAAAAAAAATTAGTAATGGAAAATATCTCCAAAGAATAGAAACCGACATTAAAAAGAAAGAAATTGTGGAGATAGATACGTGAAACTTCGGGTTTCGGCCTTGTTTTTTTGCAATTGTCAATGACAAAGTTACGAGCTTCACGGATCAAAAATTGGAACAGTTTGAAAAGGTCATCAGGCCATGTCTATGTCTTTTAAAATAGTAACAAAACACGAAAATCAGGAAGTACATTGGGGATTCTAAGAAGTGAAAAAGTTTTGATTTCAAATTTAATACTCATGGAATAGACGATAAGTGAAAAATAAATGTTACAAGTATATTGCCAATATAATCCATTAGCTTCTAAGTCATAAGTACTGTCCAGAAATTTCTAAAAACAACTTCTGACCAGTCACTATCCAAGCGATTTTAGCCGAGCAGAAACCATCCCTATTACTGTAATATTATAACTCCAGCCACTATTATCTTTCTTTTTCGGATTGTACTCTTACCTCACAGCAATTAGTTGTTTATAATTTATTCATAAATTTGTTCCTAGAATGTAACAAAACCAATAGATTGTTTTTTCTACAGTTTCCAGTCCGAGGAACCAGGTGTTTTCCTCACGGGTCTTCTGACTTGCTTCGCTTTCAATTAAGGATTCTACAGTATCTGCCACATGGCAGCATAAGGGACAAACTTTTTCCAAATTAACCAAGCATTTTTTCGGGGACCAATTTAATAATAAAAGCATTTTTGGAACAGAATAAAAACTGAGGGAATCGAATTTAGCCATGTGATTTGACTATAAATTAGACTGCGTAATTGGTTAAATTTTTGCACGTTTAAAAGTACCTGATGCTTACTGCGCCTTTGGAACACGCATGTCGTAATTATGGGATGGGGAAATGAGTCTAGAAAACAGTCCTAGTAAATTTTTAAGAATTGACCAGAGAACAACGAAATTAGTATGAGGTAAGCAGTTTATGCACAATTTTTCTTTAAAAATTGCTAAATGGAACTGCTTGAAACATATTCGCAGGAAAGCTTACTGCAAAATGCTAGTTCAGATGGTTGGATGAACTTCTAAAAAATAGTTTTATTTAGACTAAACTTCGAAACTAATTTTGTATTATCTTGATATATCCAGAATCCACAATCTAATTTTGTTTAACGCTTCGGGGTCGAAATTATCTCATAAGATCTATAAATCTTGATTCCTGTCTTTCTGCGACCACTTTTTTGGAAAGTGAACTAAGCAATTGCAATCGGCACAAAGTACTTACTTTTGTAAAAATATTAAACTTAGTAAAGTTGACTTTAAGATAGATATTTCTAAAACTAGTTTTGAAATGTACTATCTTTTTTGTTCTCCAAACTCGTGACACATAGTTTTACGGATTTCTCCAGTTTCCTCGCTCTAAGAGTGCGGAATAAAACACGATAAGGAATTCTGAATAGATATCCGACAATTCACAAATCGAACTACAATCCCTCTTAAATCTCCGATTTGAGTGGGAATATCTTATCGGTTCGAGTTTCACTAAAGCAGATGTTAAACTAAATTTTTAGTTCCAAAATTCTTTGACGATAGATCCTATCACTTATTTCCCGACGGAGATTTCTATTTGGTTTGACGGCATACTCGATTCGAATTGCATCATCAAAATTTAGTCATCTTTTCCACGAAAAATATCAGTTGAAGGTTTAAAAGTTACATAAAGTTAGGGGTGACCAAATGGATGATTTTAGGAGTTTTCACGGGGAACAACAGCTGATCAGTTGTATGTACAAAATAAAAACCAATAGTAATATTTCTTAAATTCTACTTTTTATTCTGAAAATTTGACAGATACAGTAATGGAAAAACCCAGTAATTTCAAATATTTCTACTGATATTAGATGAACGGATTAGCGCATTTAATTTTGGTATCGATAAGAATAATTATTTTATTTGATATCAACACAGTGGTATTAGGAAGAAATATAAGAGGAAAAAATATAAGGCGGAAAAAACATAAGAACGGACAAAATATAAGATCAAATATATGCTTTTTTTACTCCTTAAAGACATTTCTGTATCTAGAATCGGGCTTAAGGCCTAGGCCCAAACCTAAATCCACCCTAAAAAGTGATATAAAAAGCAACGGGAATATACTACCCGACCTTATATTTTGTCCTCTTATATTTTGTCTGCTCTTATATTTTGTCCTTTTATATTTCTTCCGTTCACGAACACAGTACCTTAGATCAGAGTTATTATGTTTCGGAAATGTTTTAAAATGAAATTAATATTTACCTATTCAATAAGGGTTTAAAAAGATGCAATAGTTATTGAAGACTGTCACTAACAACAAAATTCACTAGTATCAGGGCTAAAGTTAAGCAATCCAATCTGTTTTTCGAGCGAACTGATCATTTATCTGACAGTTTATGATTATCGTTGGGCTTGTTTTCGGAAATGCCAACCCAACTTCTTGATTAAAATTCATCGACCAAATAAACTTTGTTTATTCCAGGCCATTATCAGCTACATGGTAAATTTAAAATGCTACCTTAATACTTTTTACATTTATTATGGAAACGCAATTTTTACCTCACAGTAGTAGAAACAATTTCCATCTGCTGTTGCTGTAGCGGTGGTTCTAATTCCAGCAAAAAGCGATTAACAAGGAACACCTTTATCAAATTTACTCTTTTTGGAATTGTTAAAAACAGACTCCTTCGCTGATGACGGTTTTTACGTGTCCATTTTTTATGAGATTTTGGATGAAAAAGTAACTTTTGAGCAGAGTATAATCACAAGAACAGCTGGCAGATTAGTCGGCATACTTTTAAGGGGTTATATTTAGAATAGCGAATTAAAAGTACGATCTTTGGAATAATAAGGTCATGAGTGGGAGACGAGAGCAAATAGATTCCATCGTGAGAAAATTTTGAGTTAAAATCAAAGATAACGCGACCAAAAACTGCATCAATTTTCTATACGTTTCTGCAAAAAGAATATCTGATCAATCTCCACGTGAAAATACTGTTTTTATAGACGAAAGCTGTTAGCTTTATGAACAGATCTTTCTTAAAAAATTTTGATTTTCAGAATTACACATCTTCTTTCTTGGAAAAACTCCTGATTGGATTCCGAAAACTTTACATCAACGTTCACCATGTCTAGGCGTAGCAAGAAAATTTGAGAAAGTAACACAGAAATTAAACTTTCCGAAAAAGTTAAAACTTCTAGATTTAAGAAATACTTTCCCAATCTCGGTTCGAATTCGGAAACCGAGAACAAATTCACAATTAAGTCTGTCATTCTTGCCAAGATTAAAATTAAGTATTTTTAATAACGGACTATTCAGACTCAATTTTAAAACTTAAATTGAGGAAGCAAATTGATATTTCTCCAGTGGAGTGACACACATTCCTGTCATGACAGAGTTTAAAGTAGAAATTAGAATTGACGCGATTAATTCTTGGTTACCTCATCAAATCAAATTACTACTGTCTCAACAGTAAACAGCTATCAAAAATAATCTACATTTTCTTGATAATAGTATATCTACCAAATTCCTTCGATTATCGTTACTCCGGGTTCTGGAAATTTGCGTTGAAACCATTTCGTAAAAATGCACATTTTCAATTCTTATGATAGTATAATTATTTAGACCATGCACACATTGTAATTGGTACAATACCAATTCAAGGATCCGAATCATTTTTAACTACATCGACTGTCTTCAGATCTCCCTGTTGAAAAGAATATTTATTTTTAACGTTCCAGCTACTGTTCTAAACTCGAAAATGTAGTTACTGTTGCCGGTTCATGACTTTCTAAATTTGTTATGCTGTGTCGTCACAACTCAATTTACAAACAACCTGCTCAGAGTCGATTCAAAGGTTAATGACTTTTCGACAAAATCAAATTCCGAGTGTATCAAAGAAACCTACTTACCTCTACCTACTCGTTCATAAATAGTAAACTCATAATAGAATTTCATACGTCTTTATTTTATTTGCAAATGCCAAGTAATCATTTCTATCTATGGAGAAAGACGCTTCTTGGTCCAATGACCGTCAACTTCCTCGTAGATGATTCTATCGTGGAGACGGTTGGATTGGCCTTGCCAGAACTCGAAGTAAGACGGCTTCAATGTGAAACCAGCCCTGAAGTAGTAAAATACAATAAATAAAATGATTAAATAGTGGAAACAAACCATTCCGGGGGTCTTGTTATAGCTTCTTCTCCTTTCTCGGCAGCGAGTTCCTCTAATCGATGTTTTTCGTCCTCGAGGACGGCTCTAGATTCTATTACTGTACTCTGATGGCTTGCCTTGGAGCCGATTCTGCTGTGCAGAGGACGCTCCTTCCAATACTCATCGGCCATCTCGAGAGGGAGTTTCTCGATTACCCCCTCGATTCGGACCTGTCTGGTCACGAACGGCCAGTAGAAGCACATGCAGGCATTTGGATTCTCCTCGATTTCCTGTCCTTTCCTACTGCTGTAGTTCGTGTAGAACGAGAAACCTTTTTCATCATACTTCTTCAAAAGAACCATACGACATGATGGTTTATTGTTTCTGAAATGGAATCAATCATTCGAGTTATAGAAAGACCATGTCGACAAAATTTCCTACGGGATTTCCTCTATTAAAACATAACTCACCGACAAGTTGATAGCGCGACGGCATTAATCTCCTCAAATGTGATATCTTTCCTAAGGGAAATATCCTTGAACCAAAGATCGAATTGGATAAACGGATCTGAATCCATATGCTCAACGTGCAGAAATGGCTCTTTCATGTTGTGGTAATCTTTTCTCCAGTCTGGAAGATCCATCCATATATTAATTTCCTAAATAAAAAGCAAAAAACTCACTTCTTATATCAAGAGGTTGTCCGGGAGCCGAGTTGTGATTCGACATTTGGCTCGTCTGGAGAATCGACGTTGTTACTCTGGATAGAGTTCTTCGTGCTAAATACCTCACATATTATTACTTTAATTTATAAAAGAAAAAACTAGGAATTTTAACTAGACAGAAAAAGAAAGGAACTAAAAAATTACTTGAGATAGTTCTAGTGCAGGAAACTACGAGACGTGACATTCGGAATAAAACATGTATAGGGTCTTCACGAAAATCTATTGGTAAAGACCACTTCAGAAAACCTCTGAAGGGCAACCATCGATCGACACGGCGTAGTAGAGATTATGAGTCTGCACGCCTTCCGTTACATCATATTTGTCAGCCACAAAGCTGTCCTTCCTCCTTGGTTTTTAACGAAATAATCAATGACCCTTGTTTTCTGTTATCACAAGTTATGTCTGAAAGTTGATTTTATACATCAAGAAGAAAATTAAGGTATTAACTGGATTCTCAGTGATCCACGTAAAACACCCAGTCAAGGAGAAAATAAGCAAGCACTGCACGGTTAAAATTAGAAAATGCACAACAAGATCTATTTCGTGTCGGGAGTACGCGACACGAATTTTTCAAATTTTGTTATAAAAAGCTGTTTT
>VOSG01000127.1:3993-82529 GCA_009761265.1 Halicephalobus sp. NKZ332
GGCGTTTCCTTCCCGAAAACATTTTATAATGCAAAATCATCAACATTAACAAACAAATATTGAACGAGTGCCTTTAAAAATCAATTAGGCTGGGTTACTTTTCCCTGAGGGCCATTCGGAGTACATTGACGAAATCCCTGACGAACATTCTGAGGTGGAGGAGGAGGCTGACTCATCGTCGGACGAACGTTCTGGGGAGTCGGTTGGTTAATTCCTTGACGAATACTCGTAGGGGCCGGTTGACTAACACTTTGAGCGGGATTCGGGGCGGGATGATTGGATCCCTGATGGACGTTTTGAGGACTAGATTGGCTAAATCCTTGAGCCTGGTTTTCCGGAGTCTGTTGATTAATGCCTTGCGAAGCAGGGGCCGACTGATTAAACATATTATAAAACCTGGGAAAAGGCCCAATGAAAGGCGGCATCATAAAGAACGGCTGATTGGATGAACCTGGTTGGGGGGAAGATGGCCCCGGAACATCACCACCGTCGACAGACTGATTCGTTTGCGGCTGTCCCACATTCGTATTTTCACCCGGAATCATCGGTCCCATGACATGTGGAGGAGGCAGAACCATCGATTTCATATCGGGAGTAACACCCGGCTGCGAGTACGGCCAGAAGGGTGACATCGGAGGATAGAAAGGATGAGGATGGAAAGGAGGAGCGCTGTAGCGTCTAACCTTCGGATAAGCATAAGATGCGTCAGCGCTGTCATCAGAGAGTTCACCATCTTCTTCCAAGTCTCCAAAGTCTGGAAAAACCAATCATCTCGTATTAACTCACAGAAAAACTCACTTTGATGGTGTTGCAACTCAGCATCCGTCATCTCCACAACGTGATTAACAATCTCCTCGAAATTGATGACCTCTCCGTTAACTCCAACAATATGAGCAATGCCGTTCACATCGTTGCGAATGCGGAAACTTTTCTCCCAAACACGGACAGAGCTTTTGAGCTCCCGAAATACCAAATAAGCAGATTCGCCATGTAATCCCTTTAGGTGCTTACGAAGGGAGGAAGGATCCGAGTATCTCCTAGTGCAGTCCAGCATAGGACATAGGAAGCGCTTCTGAAAATACTATTTGAATAATTAGTCGGAAGAAGTTGAAACGAGACATACCACGTTAGAATGAGCACGGGAGATATGTTTGGCACGGTCCGCAGTCGTAGTGAAGGTTCGGAAGCATCCAGCGATACTGCAGCTATATGGTTTCGGAGCAGTATGGGTCACCATGTGGTTTCTAAGGCTCTCGAGAGTCCTGTAACGTCGGGTGCAACATGGAACGGGACACGGATGGGTGGCCTTGGCTATGTGGGTCCTCATGTGGTTGACGAACGAAAAGAAGTGCTCGAACGGGTTTCCGCGACGGCGACAAGTCTTCCAACGGCAGATGTACGGTGGGTCCTTCGTGGCATGGGCAGCACTGGCATGATTATCGAGCTCAAGTAAGGTATTAAAAATCTCGTTGCAGTTCTCCCAGTTACAGTTGTATCGTCTGGAAAACAATAAAGTCAGCAACAATTATATCACTGTGGAATTCAAAAATGGACAGTTGCAAAAGTCTCGCCACGGATTGCCGGAATCCTCTACTTCAGATCTCCGCCCCAAAGTCTACTGGATTCCAGAAACGTCTAGGAACCCCGATATTATAAAAACTTACTCTCCACCAACAGGAACTATTTGGACACATGGAGGGACTTGGTTCGGCGGACTGGTCCCGTTCTCGTCAGGATTATTAGGAACAGGCTGTTCCATAACCGGACTTATTAGCTGCAAGGAAAGACTGATTAGTAAACGTGTCGCAAAGGGCCTTCGGGTAGCGAAACGCGACAAATCAGGATATGACAGGAAAAGTCGGAAAGAAGTGCAACCGGCCAGCACGAGAAGGGAAACCGACGGCAACTGATCCGAGCGAGAGCACGGCATACGATACTTCTGTGAGAACGGCCACCAGGGTTTCGTTGTGGGAAAAAGTGGTTTCCCGCCCAGGAAAGCTCTCTCTCTGGTCGCGATTCAATGTCCCCAAAGTTGTGCAAAAGTAAATTATTTTTACAGATTTAGCGAAATTGATTACAAATAATTGCAAGTAATAATCACAGATCATTTCAAAGTTCTCCCTTTTTCGGACAAAGCTACTTTGGGTCTTTGGAATTTTAGGTCGTTCTTGGATGCTTCGATAGTAGAATTCTTGAAAATCTGGTTTTTCCCTTGATTTTACCAGACTTGGACTGAGATTTTTGAGTTGATTTTCGAATTAATCTAGAAGAAAGTGCAGAATCTCCTTCTGGCAGGGTCAACAATTCTTACTGTATTGATCTTTTGTTGATATTTGTGGTGAGACCCTGAACAGAAACCCGGAGCAAATGAAAGTGTCGATCAAAAATGAAGACGTTGGGAGGTTGTTGATTTTGACGACTTGATACTTGATATTGAAGATTCGAGATTATCATTCACATTGATGTAGATCAAGTTCTTTGTATTCGTCTAGTAATCGTTGGCAAGTATAAGGCCATTAAGGAGACAAGTCAGTTTAAGTCTCGTGGTATTATACAAATCTGATCTCTCTAAATTTACCCAAGAAATCAAAACTACAAAGACAGATCAAGAAAACATCGCTATCATTACAGGAGTAAATTTCAACTCTATTTTTTTCAATTTTTTCATTTTTCAATCTTCAACAAGAGATCCAAATTCACCAAAATCAACGAAAAATAAGTTACTCAGCTTCCCAGCTTCTTGACCATGAGATAGAGAGTGCTGTCGTCCTTGAATCCTTGCATAGTGAGGGCATCTCCTCGGAGCCGCATCAGGAGGCCGCCGTAGGAAGCGAAAACCGTGATTTGCCCGGATTCAGTGCCGGTTTCGTTACCCTCGATTCTGTACACTTGTCCGCTCATGGCATACTCGAAGCGATCCAGCATTCTGTTTGTCATCTGGAAAATAGCGAATGGCATATAATTACGGTTAAAGATTTCGAAATTCCAGAACTTACGTTGGGGTCGTATTCATCGTCGTCCGGAAGTCCGTCTTCTCTGAAAGTCGGCACGATAACCATGCGGAATTTCGTGCCGACATTTGTCTTGAAAAGCTCGCTATGGATGTCGAGGAGGAGGTCGATATTCCCGGATTCCCCAGTACAGTTTATACGATCACACATCATAAACTTTTTTCCATCTGGATTCAGCTGGTTCACTGTGAATATCTCATCGAACATCAAATCACTCGTCGCCATTGTTGTGTAGATCTGAAAAAGAAATTTCAATATATAAAAATCAAAAATGAAAGAGATTTGGAAGAAGGAATTGGAGACGGAAAACGCGCAGAAATCGGAAAAGAACAAAACGCCAATTTTGACTATTTCTGTTTCACTCGTTTTCCACGTCAACATTCCTCGTCAGGTTTATTCTTTTTTCCCTATGTAATTCCTCCTTAAAGATGACGAGCAACCTCTACTACACTGGTAGAGACTACCTGAATGACGAGATCGGATACGGAAGACATGCTGTGAGTTGTTCATATATGAATTTTGTTCTTCGGGGTTTCAATTTTGATTTTCCAGAACAGAGGACCCTTGGAATGGCGTCCGAAATCCCGTCTTCCCGAGGTTAACGTGAAAAGTAAGGAGAACAACACCGAGGCGAATTTGGAAAAGGAGATTTCTGAATTGAGACTCGGACTTCAGGCGGAGAAGGAGAGGGAAGAACAACTCTGGCAAGAAATAAACAGCGCTTTGAAGACTTCTGGAGGTTGGGTTTACTAATAACTTTATCATTTTTTCTTTATTGAGCTATCCTCAAAATAGGAATAACGATAGAACGTACAGATTCATCGAATCCAAAATTTCCTTACTTTACTTAATGTTCAATTGTTCTTATTTCATTAAGCATATTTTTTAGTTGAGAAGAACCATGTGAAAACTTTCGAACAGGCGGTTGCCAGACTTTCTAATCGGCTTGAGGAAATAGAAGGAAGTGCCAAGCAACTTGCCGGGAACCTCGTCAACGTGTCCGTCCTCGCAGACAGTATATCCGCGAGGGTAGCGGTCCTGGATGTCGCTAAGGGAAGAGTCGTGGAGTGTCTGCAAAGAGTAAACGACTTGAGGGATTTGAGGACTTGTTCGGAGGGTGTTGGGAAGGCGATCGAAAACGAGGAGTTTGAAGAAGCTGCCCAGTACATCCACAGATTCAACACCTTGGAAGACGTAGTTTTCAAAATTGGTTCCCACTTCAACGTTGAGGACGGACAGTCTATGAAGCAAAGCTACGAAATTTTAAGGGAGGCTTCGTCGAAATTGAAAAACATCATTGAGAAGAACTTTGATGAGGCTGTTCAGAAAGAAGATGTGGCTTCCATGCAGAGGTTTTTCAAGCTCTTCCCTCTGATCAACGAACATTCTAGTGGACTCCAACGCTTCGGAAAATACCTCTGTTCAAAGATCGAGAAATCTTGTGCCGGATTTTTCAAAATCATGAGTACCGGCGGGACTGATGACAAAAGAAGGAACGTACTGTATTCCGACACTATGACGATGATTCTAGAAGAAATAGCGAAGGAAGTCATGGAATATCAGCCCTTGATCGACAGCTTTTATGGACCAGATAAACTCCTGGATTTGATGGAGATTATTCAAGTTGAATGTGACGAGCAGGCGATAAAAGTCCTTGATGCTTTTATTAAAAACCGTCAATATGAACAAAAATCGAAGATGGTGAAAGATTTTCTAAGAGGAAACAGTACTGCGGAGAAAATGGATCCCATAGCTCTGGATGTTTTGTTGAGCGAAGTCACGTTGATCCATACAAGGACGGAGTTGTATTGGAGGTTCCTGAGGAGAAGACTCGGAGAGGCCCCCGCGAGACCGCTGAGCGAAGGAGATACCCCTCATTCCCCGAAGAGTCCGACCTTTGCCACAGGGGATTTCGACGAGGATGATGAGCTGAGCGAAGAGGAAAGAAAGGAACTTCAAGAACGTCAGAAAAAAGCAAGGGTTGAGAGAGCGAAGAAATTGGATACGGTACTCAACAGATCCAAACTCGGGACCCGAATGCAAGAAGTCCTTGGACAATATGTGATGATGGAGCAGTTTTACATGCAGGAATGCGTTTCGAAAGCCCTGGATATGGAGGATTCTGAAGAAGGGTCTTTGACGACAAGCATCCTCGATGATGTCTTTTTCATAGTAAAGAAAAGCATAAGAAGATCGATAACGTCGAGTTCTGTGGATTGTGTGTGTGCAATGATTAACAACGGAATGACACTTCTGGAGACAAGTTACATGGAAAGATTAAATGCGGCGGTCAGAGCCGGATATCCAAGCACGGGATGGACAGCGGAAGCCTATCAACATGCCCAAACAGCCTACAATGTTTTCCAACATGGTAAATCGGTGGCCGAAGCTGGACCAGAGACTCAGAAAAAAGGCTTCCTGGCTGCTTTGAATAATACAAAAGCTTCGGTTCAATGCTTGGTGACTTTGAAGGAAGGATTGAAAGCGGATTTCGAAGTTCATTTGAAACAGGTTTGTTTGAAAGAATTACTTCTTTAAAGTACTATCATTGTGATTATTCTAGAAATTGAACATGAAACTTTTGGGATAGTTTATTGAGAATAATTTCTTTTACACTACTGTAGAATTTTCTAAAAAATTAAACTTCGAATGTTGCCTTTGATATTAAGTTATATATTTTTAGATTTCCCCAACAGAAAAAGGGAAACTGGAACACTCAATTTGCCAGTGCGATGATCTAGCGAAGAAGTTTGAGCAGATGTCCGTAATCGCTGTGAATAAGCTTTCTACGGCTGCCTTCAGACCAAAGTTAAAAGAAGCCGCTGAAGTTTATCTTGACTTTTCTCATGAGTTGACAGAAGAGCAATTGAATGAATTTGAAGCTTCAGATCCGTTTATTGAAGGATTTATCGCAAAAATTGATGCAGAAATTCAAAAATTCGAGAAAGTGCTTTTGCCTGAAAATTATGAGGTTTGTTTGTGTATTTTTTTGTTTTCTGAAATTAATTTTCTAGCTATTGTTGGAAGCTGTTAGTGTAGAAGCAGCTCATCAGATTGAAAGAGTCATATTTAAATGTGGTTTCAATCATCTCGGAGGATTCCAATTAGACAAGGAGTTCAGACAATTGACGTCTTATCTGTCGACGATGGCCGGGTGGAAAGTGAGGGAAAAGTGCATGAAACTGTCTCAAATTGTGAACCTTCTGACGTCAGAATCCATAGATGACGCTGTTACTTTCTTCAAACAACTCCAAAATAGTTCCTCCGGGGCCATCCTGACCGTCAACGAACTGAAGCGTGTCTTGGGTCTGAGAACAGACTTTCCCGGCGCCAAAGTGAAACAAATCCAAGTGTGATTATGATTTATTTATTGGGTTAAATTATGAAAATTGTTGGGTATGGTTTTAATTTAATTTCCACTCACGAGAAGTAAAAATAAAATACGACATTGGATTTCAATTATTTTTAGAAAAAAGTGAAAAAATAAAGTTTTTTAATTTTAAAAGAAATTTAAATACTGATTTAACCTTTTTCGAGATTGAAAATTGTTTTCATCGTTTTCAATTATTACATGACTATCATGAGAAATATGTGAATTAAAAACATACTATAAGGACAAACTAAAGTGGGGGATAACGAATCTGTCTCTGAATCCATGAGATTTGTACTTGATTGTACTTCTTGAGAACTCGTAGGTGCCGGAGAAACGGAAGTCGAACTTAGCTCAACCACCCCCACAGTTGTCGAACTTAGTTCAACCACCCCCACAGTTGTCGAAGTTAAGGAATTTACTGTTGAACTCCTCGACGAACTCATTGTTGGGTCATTGAAAACCTTCGTTGAACTACTCGATGTAGTTGTTTTTAAACGACTTGTTGTAGTCTTTGTTGAACTGGTTCGTGAAACCGTTGTTGAAGCACTTGGTGGATTTGCTATTAGATCCCCGTTAAGGTTAAAGTTGAAATCCGCGCTGAAGGGATTGGTCGTGGTTTCGGGGAAACTGGATGACGCCAAGGCATTGTTACAGTAATTAGAAAAGCAAGCACAGACGTTTCTGAAAAAGTAATTTGAGAGTTTTAAAATTAAACTTTTGTATTTTTTACTTACATGGTTTCGGTTTCTTTAAAACAGACAGAATCAGAGTTTTGCGTTGAAAGGTTATCCGTGCATCCGGTACTGTAATTAGACCCCGAAGAAACGAAAAAGCATGACTTTCCAGAACATGAGTTTTTTTCTCCACACACAGTTTTTGGATTTGTAGAACATTGAAAACAAAGAACCTCGAAAGAACTTTGGAACTTTGAAAATAAACATAAAATGATCAAAATCTTCATATTCTTTGATCCTCTATCAGAAATAAAGCTAAAAAATATGAAATATCCTTATTTAAAAAAAGTAAGAAATTTCTTTACAGAAAATAAAATTAAAAAATATTTTGAAACAAGACTACAATCTTCGGAAATGTCGTTCAATTTTTCCATCAAGTTTCTATGGGAACGTTTTATTTTCGAAAATGGAATAAATGATAGCATGGACCAGACTTTCTTTTTTGGAAAATGACAAATTTGATCAAGAAAATCTCAACCATAAAGGAAAAGAACTACTTTTAAGAAAGTTCTTCAACACAAATTTCCAGAATATGGAACCTCAGATTTCCATTTCGAAAATCGCAGTTGGATTATGATAAATTTTAGTGATTGCACTTGACGATTTTTGTAAACCCAAATTTCGTTCCGATTAGTAAAGCATTCTAAATCTCAGTATCTTAACATTCAGATTTGTCGAAACTATTAAACTCGAACTTTGCTGTTTGATTATCATTTGATGTTTCAAATAGTTTTCAAAAGCTCTAAACTCCAAATATCCAATAAAATTCAGAAAAAATTAAACTTTGATTTCCACAAACATGTTTTTCGAATTTTTATCATTAAGTTTCTAGACGAAGGTTTTTCAAAAATAGAAAAATGATAAGTGAAACCAAATTTTTTTCTTCACAAAAGAAAACTGATCAAAGTCGTTTACTTTCTGAAAGTTAAAAATCGATTGAACGAAATTTGTCCAAGTCAGATGTTTTGAAATTTTTTAATAATGAAAAAAATTGTTATTTTCTTCTGTATTCTTTTTCATCTCTTCTGTAAGTCTTTATTGTAACCTTTAAAAATAAATACATTATTTAGGTTTTTGTGAATTCATAAAAACTCCACCAGTAGATCCTTTCGATGATAAAGACTCCGATGAAGATGGCGGAGGAGATTCTCCCTTCGACGAAATCGTAACGAGAGCTCCCCAAACGATTCAAGAGAGACAGCAGATGATCCAGAAAAAGGCCGAGGAGCAACTCAACATGCCTCTCGCCCCGAGGCCCCTGACCCCCAGGAGGAGGGTGGTCTACCGTTACGAAGATGGAACTCCAGCGGGATACTACAGACCGGCCGTGGGAGGCGCTCTTTACAACATCTACCCGATATTGTACCCCAAGGGACCCGACTACTGTCCTCAGCTCAGAGGCATCTTCAGGTTCACCTGCCAACCCTCGAAGCCTCTGAGACTGGACTTGGTCGAGTTCTGCAAGCAATATGCATCTTTCTGTGGAGTCCTAAACACTCACAGACTCCCGGGTCCGGGACTGGGACCCCCACCAGACCCTCGGAGTATCGGCCATGTGGGGGTCAGTGGAAACTTCGGATTCGGTATAGGAGCCGTCCCGGGACTTGAAGTCAATGCTGGATGGTTAGTTTTCATTTTAAACTTAAATTTCATTGAGATTCAAGTCTTGCGGAAATGAGTACTTGAATTTTTGTCTTTGAATTTAAGCAGTCAAAAGAAAGTTTTAAAAATTAAAATCCAAAACCCACGCATTACCGAATAATAAAAACCTTCGCTTTGAGATTAATCTCTTTCAAAAGCTATCGTCATAGTAATCAGATTTTCACTCAAGAATTATTTTTGAAATTGGAAATAAAACTTGAAATTTAAAATCCGCGCCTTGCCGTATGGCAGAGATTTTCGCTCCGAGAATAAATTCTTTCCAAAACTATTCTTATTGTTATAGTAACTACGAATTTCCGTGTTGAGACTTTTTTAAGTTTAGTTTTTTGGATAAATATTTTAATTGAAATTAACATATTTCAGGGGAGTCGACGTAGGCCCCATCCCTGGCATGGGAGACTCCGTTGACGTCGGCATCAATACCGGGCTCAGTCTCCTTGGAGCATCTCCCCCTCTCAAGTACCGTCGAGGAATGGACAATCCTTCCGATGCCCGAGGTGGTTTGGTGGGAATCAACGGAGGTGTCGGAGTGAGTGCCCCGGGTACTGGACCCATCGGGGTCGGCACTGGCCTAGGAATTGGATAGAATCAAAAATAGCAGAACTTTTTTCCGATATTGAAAAAATCTCTGAAATTTACGGTACCCCATTGTAGACATTTTTTTACCAACTCCAAATCCTTTTATCCAATAAATGACAAGGTAGTATTACTTAATTAATAGTTAGAGGAAAGGGAACGGACAGAAGATTAACCGAATCTCACGAAAGTTTGGGCTCTCTTCCCGAATCTGACGAAGGTCTGGGCTCTCTTTCCGAACCTCACGAAAGATTGAGCTCTTTTTTGCGGGGTTTCTTCATTGTTGACGGTTTCGTAGTAGTCCCGGGGATCAGCAGCGGCATAAAGGGATTTTTCTCTCATGGCTTGAAGAAGTGCTCTTTGCTCCTTCTCTCTCATCTGGTTTACGTAATCTCGGATTTGTTGCTCGATTTCATCTGACTTCTGTTGCTCCATGGATTCGGCAATGTTGTCTTCAGAGGGCTTGATAGCGACAGAAGAAGCGTAGCTGAATACAATCGCGAAGAAGCACAGAATTAAAAAAGTCGACTGCATCTTTCAGGAAGTTTATATTAATGGGATACTGTAGAGCCCGAGGTGAGGTTTTCCTGCAAAAGAAACTTTATATTTTTTATAATTCAATATTAAATAAATAAGTAAAAACGCGAAAGCGGAAGAATTTTGGAAGTGCAAAAGTGCAAAATTCTCATTTTTCGAGCAATCGGAGAAGACCGTCGACGGAGCATACTAAAAACAGGTAACATATTTCCCGTTTCGATGCATTTATTTGGAACGTTTCAGTAAATTGAAATTTAAAAAACTCAGACATACTGTAAAAATAAAAAAACTGTTTCGTCATAAATAATGTTCAACAAAGCATCAGAAGAATATATCAAAAAAGGATAAAATATTTTTCGCTCCAAGACTTATTCCAAATATGTCTCCGGAAAACAAATTCAGAAGTTGGCTTTGTCATGAGTAACACTTTTTTCCGAATGCTAGTTACTAATTCTTCCATCGGTTACTTAAGTCAGACAATTAAATTATAACTAAACTGAAATTCGTAAATAAAGTTAAGTATTACAATGAAAGATGAAAAATAATCATTTTTAACACATCATTTAAAAAAGAATTTTCAGGATTCAAAGTTCAGAATGATGTCGAAATTTTTGATAGAATTCTAGAGACTGTAGTTCACGATATTTAAAAACAAATTTCACGTCAAACTGCCTAAATGACTCGAACACCGTATTTTAAAGAAGACCAAAAATATTTTCCTGCAAAGTTATCTCGGAGAATTCCCAGAAAGTTTTAGAACTCAAAGCTTAAGATTATTTTTATCTTTTTACAATATTCTGAGATTTCAATATGTCAGTACAAATCATAAAACATTATAAAAGTTGTAAAAAGCTCAATAAGCTAGGACCAGCTGCGAAACTCTTTGGGAAGAAATTATAAACTAAACTTTATACATTCACCTGGATGTTATTTGATTTCTGAATAAGTTATAAAAATAGAAAAATAACCGTATAGTCACGCTCGAAAGTCTCACCTGGAAACTTGCGTGAGATTGTTGACGTGGGAGAAGTCGTTTGAAATTCATTTAGAAATTACTTTTAAATCCATATAAAGATTATTTTCGAATCAAAAATTCTATAAACTTTGGTCTGATATAAGTGATGTTTGCAATTATAGCTTTTTTGAAAAACTAGATATTAAAATATAACCGAAAAATAAGCATGACGTCTTTAGCTATAAAATCATCCAAAAGTTATTCTTTCATTAAATATTAAAACACTTATTAAACGGCAATAATTATTCATTTTGAATTATTTTTTTAATTCCGAAATAAAAGAAAATAAAATATCCGAGTTTAAAAGCTATTTTTAAAACTCGACAGACTTTGATCGAGTAAATATCAGGCGTCTGACTCTAAGGTCAAGTGCCTCAGGAATCCAGAATAGTCGAAAATTTGCAAATTGAGCAAAGTTCGAGAAAAACACAATCAGAATTACATTAAGTTCGAAAACGTGACTTCAAGGATCCCACGACGAAAATTTGGAAAGTTGGAATTCAGCGCGGGTTTACTCTAAAAATGAATTGAAAAATTACGGATGCAGAAGATGCAAAACAGAACCGCCTGAAGGGATGACATGAAATTTAACTTTTCTGTCTCGAGACACCTGTAGGACCGCCCAAGTTTGTGGGTAAAGAAGGGGG
Source organism: Halicephalobus sp. NKZ332 (assembly GCA_009761265.1). Classification (NCBI taxonomy): domain Eukaryota; kingdom Metazoa; phylum Nematoda; class Chromadorea; order Rhabditida; family Panagrolaimidae; genus Halicephalobus; species Halicephalobus sp. NKZ332. Next base: position 15,549 of record VOSG01000127.1, read on the forward strand.
AGGGGGCGTTGACATCATTTCAGAGAATCCACAAACGTTTTAAAAAAGGCTTTCAGATAAAAAACATTTTATTGAAATTTTAAAACCAAATTTCTTCTAAAATTAGTTTAGGATTTTTTATTTTGCAGAAACCTTTCCTTAAAAAACTTCCACAAAAAATAGTTTTCAAAAACCATCAAATGATGAATTTCCACTCCGATGAGTAAATGTTGAAATAAAATAAATAATAAATATAGGACATCAATGCTCAGTTTGGGAAATACTTTGTCCTTTATTGCTTTTTGTTAATCTGGTTCTTCGAGTGTGAAAACTAAAGGACGAATTTACCGTAACTTTAGGAAAGGAAAAATGAGTAGAAACCGAAGTGGATTTACAAAACAGCAAGTTGAAGTTTTAAACCATAGAGATAAATTTAAAATTATTACACAAGTTTAAAAATATACATTGCGTGGATTAGATTCCGTATTCAGTTTGTAAATTTTGACTATTAAAATTTAAAATCAGAATTTAAAATCCTTCTGTTGAAACACAGCCCCCTCTGAATTGTTTTGTATCAGAGTATAAAAGTTTGAAAATTTAACATTTTTTCGTCAAAAAAAAAAACTATATTTTCAGTCAGCTTGATTAAAATTACTTACTAATTAAAAACTGAAAAATAAAAAACATTTAATTCTTTGATCTCCGATGTACGGGATTTCACTCTATTCAATTCCCTTGTTACAGAAAAAATAGTGTTTTTAATATATGCACAGTAACCAAAAAAGTATGATTTTTCGAAATCTTTGACCGAAGCGAAGCTATTCCCCTTTGAGAGATGAGTTTGAAAACAAAAATTCCATAAATTTTTTAATTAAGGAAATAAAAATTTCATAAATTTTAAGTATCGTTAAAAATTAAATTACAACAACTTTAAAATAACTTATTTCAAGAGAAGTTTAGGAGAATGGAAAGATTTTGAAATCTACAATATCCTTCGCACCAAAAAGCATTTTCCTCACAGCAATCTAAAAATTCCAAAATTTTGAAAAACAACTTGTCCAATTCTTTTATTTTTATTTTTCCCAAAAGTGACCTTTCGACATTTCTTGAAAGAAATTCATGTGCAGACAGGAAGTCTAGAATTATGATTCTTGTCGACGAAAATTACGTCGATAAACGAAAGTGTGAAGGTTACTGAACCAGAGAATTGTGGATTACCGTAATCCATACCTGGGGGCAGAAAAGCGGGGAAACATCATTCTGTTTTCAAAACCGAAAATATGAACAAAAATGTTGCAAAATAAACATTCAGAGCTCCCAAAGAAAATCTAAATGTCACAGTTTCGTCTCGGGGAGTAATTTTTCAAATTATGTTTCAGCAATAAAGAACACGGATTTCTAAAGAAACTGTTCCGTGACGAATTTTTAGAACCAGGAATTTCACGTTTTCGCTTCGAGAGTTCCCGGTTGATTCCTAGAGACCTGGGGGTCCAAAAGTCCAAAAAATTTAGGTGTTTTGAAACTGGATTTGTCTGAAGTCGGAGTTTAGATCCAGGACGAAAAAGGTAAATCCGTCATTAGAATAATGTCCTTTTTGACCCAAGTGTCTTGTTCCGAAAAAAGTCCACTACGTATTAGTGAGGTAAAATCCAAATCTGGATTTTGTACAAAAACATCGATGAAAAAATTGGGAGTAGTTTCAAGAAGACTTCTACAGTAAAAATCGTTAACTTATGAAAAACAAAAATATTTGCTGCAAAATTATAAAAAATGTTTGGAAAAAAAATTCCAAGATCCCCCCGAGACTAAAGCTACAGAACTTCATATTCGAAAAGTACAAGGTAGATCCAGGAAATACCAGAATTTCATGTCGTGTAATCTCGTCCAAAGACTCTGAACCACGGAAGTCTTCCAAAAACCATCTTCCACAGTCTTAATTTTGAAAGCGGAAATGAAAAACTTGTACACCATTTTTTCCAAGAAATGGGAAAGATAATCTTAGAAACCAAAATACAAAGTTTTTATGGTTTTGTAAAAGCAAGAAGAAACAAAAAAAAGGTTTTTGAAAAAATTAGAAATTCAAACAGTGTTTCGACATTCATATGGTAATGAAATGCTTTAGATCTCCTTGGAGATTTGGGAAGATCTAAAAAACAAAAGAATTTACATTGATGTTTAAAAACTTAGATGACGAAAAAAGAAATTTACAGAATTTTAAAACCGGAAGTGAATTATAAAAAATTTACAAATTTTAATAAATGATGTTTAGATTTTGATAAACAAGAAAATTGTAAAAATTAATATGAGTTTTTTAATGTCTGTAAAAATGGATCCCCTTTAACTTAAAAACATTGGATTTAGACAAAATAAAAAGAGAATTCCTTGAATTTTATGAGACGGAAATGAAATATAAAGAAATAAAGAATTTTTTTGACCTTCATCAGAGCTAATCTCAATTGAGGAATAAGGTACAATGAAAGGAGGATGTTCGGTATTTTAGAAAGGAAATGACACGTCCAAAAGATAAAAAATGATTTTTAACCACAGACAGAATGTTTTAATCTTGATTTTAAAAAACGAAATATCTCTAAATGCCCTTCAAGAACTTCTGACGTTTTGGGAAAGGAACTTGAGTTTGAATAAGCTTCAAAAAAGATTTCTCGGTTTCTGATAGAAACGGAACTGGACTGGGAAAAAGGACAAAAACGGATTTTTCAATTTCTGATAAAGCGAAACTAATTTGGGAAAGAGTTACAGCTTTTGACAAAATGAGCTTGAGTTGGAAATTTTTTTGTGATCTCTGGAAAATCTTAAAAATTATTCCTTAATTTTTAGGGGAAAATGAAGAATAGAGGAGTTAAGAATATTTTTGTGGTTTTTGACACACTAAAATTGACGAAAAATGAAAAAGACTGTTTTGAGGTTTCATAAAGCCACAGATCGGGGTTTCTTAAACTCTTCGGGTTTCCTTGAATGGCAAAATACAAACTTTTCTTCGAATGGATTAAAATTGACAACAAATTTTGGTGACTTTTAGCCATTTGTCATTAGAAGAGGAACGAAAAATTTAAAAAGTAAAAGTTACAATTTGCAAAAAGCAAAAATTAAGAAAATTTTAAAATTTCGAACTTAAACAAGTTAAATTTAGAAAGAAAAATTTCAGTTTTAATTTAAAGAAATTTAATTTAAAAAATTTTTAAATTAAGAAGTTTAAATTAAAAACTTCAAAAACGAAACTGACACGGAGGAGTACCGTGCAAAGAAGTTATTTTTAAAATGTTTAAAAAATTACTTTTAAGAAATTTGCTTTTAAAGCATTTCAAAGGAATAAATGTTAAGCAATTGACGAGACATCGTTCATATTTCATAATGTTCCAAACTAGAGATACAAATATGGAAAATGAAGGCTAGATCAAGAAAAGAATTTTAAATCCGTACATTGTAATGGGGAGGCCGTTTTCGAAAAATTTCCTAATGATCTCTGAGAAAACTTTCAACGTCATAGAATTTTAGATTTTAGGATCTTGAAAATACAGGGTTTTGGGGGTCTATTAAATACCTTTGGACCTTGGAGAACAGCGTAAACAATAAATTTTATTTTTTAGCTTTAAGAGGGAAATTCCGGAACTTCGTATAAAGTGGGTTTGTAACCTCATCATATTTTTGTACGGTGACGTGATTTCAGAAATCCGTAAACATCACCTACGGTATTCAGTCATGCGAAGAAGGCTTTGGAATTTCTTTCCGAGACAATTTATAATTTCATTACAGATTTTTCTCTTTCTTTTCTTTATAATTATCATAATGTGATTTTATTATTCACAAAAAAACGCAATAAAAATGTTACTCGAAAGTTCCAACCTTCTTTGATGATTGCATTAATATTCAAAAAATTCAAAAATATTCAACCCAATTAGAGACTTTCAGAAAATACTAATGAAATTTCTTTCAAGCCTCTACAGTAACTCTTTTCATTTTTCCATTCATCGAATTTCAAAAGCAAACATAAATCATAATTTGATTCTGGAAAGCTATAAATTCGTCAGAAAAATTCCTGCTCTGCTCTTATTTTAGAGAAAATTAAAAAGTAGTTTTGAAAAAAGTTGCTCAGATTTTTCTTTCACTACATTTAAATGAATGCAGAAGATTTCATTTTGGAAAAAGAAATATTTTCCACAAAATTAAGACATTATTCCGAGATAAATTTCTGCAATTTTCAATAGAGACCAAGAACTACGGAATTTAGTATCTGTATGTTTCCACAAAGTCGTAAGGCGTACTGTATCCTTACAGCTACATAAAACTCCAATTACTGGTTTCGATTAAAAGTTTCTAGAAATTCCTTTTGAAGTTTTTGATGAACGTCTTTGTTCTTTGATGAGTTTTTAAACTCTAAATTAAACAAACAATTTGTAACATGATGCTTTTTAAAAGTATTTTCGAAATAAGTCAGATTAATTTCAGATTCTCAGGAAACTGCAAAAAAACAGAACAGCTTTTTTCCAAAAAAAAAATCAAACAAAAAATCCTTTCAGAAAAAGTCTAAATATTGAAGCTTATAAAAATTAAAGAAATCCAAAACCTTTGGGAAAGGGATTTTTTAAATGTTGTTTAACAAGATTTCTAAATTAAAAAGCTAAAATTTCTAATTCTTGATTTCAGACCACTTAATTTTTTTATTGTTCGTGTCGAAAAACCGGAAGAATTATCCAAGGCACCAAGTTCCTTATCTAGGGGATAAATAGATTAAATCTTGCAAATTTTGTGGGATAATCAAAAAAAATATAAAGGAATTGTAGTCATCTAGGAAAAAATAAAATAATATTTTTCCATAACTAAGCTATTCGAGAAAATTCAATAATATGTAAAAAGAGAGGAACACAAGAGAAGGAATGTGGGGGATAGGGTACCAAGGAGAAGAGGGGGTTTCGAGTACTGAGAGGTACAGAAAGAAATAAGTGGAAAGTGGAGGAAAGCAAGAAGGAAAATTGCTCTGGAAGTAAGTCCAGAAGCTAAGACTCAGGATGTACTTTGCAATTTAGACCATTTCGAGTTAATTGATGGATAAACAATACTGATTCAGAGGTTTATAAATTGGGTACTGTAATCGACATGGGTTAAAAAACAAAAGGAACTCTGTTCTTGAAGAATCTAAATGACACTCGGTAATCACTTTGGGATGCATTTGGTAATCATATTGGGACGCATAGAGAAAAACTTGGGGATCGAAGAAAGCCTCGAAAAAGCAATTATGTGGAATTCAGACTTTTTGGAGGAAGTATCGGATTTTAAATTTTGTTTTTTCTTGTTTAAATAACAAAAATTAACTGAATAAAACATATTTCATTTCAAAGAACGCGATTATGATACACTTAGACCTTTTTCAAGGAAATATAAAATTACAAAACTTCGTTTTTGTTTCTCTAAGATTAACAATCAAATGGATAAATGACGCGCTTTGATGTTTTCTCGAACTTCCGAAAACGCAATTTCGGAACATTTAGATCCAGTTTGGAATACTTCCTGATGGTAAGTTTTCACTTCCAACTTTAGGGAAAATCATGAAGACAAATGACGTATCTTCCTCGAACTTCCAAAAAATATTATACAGTATACGAGTTTGGTTAAAAAAGCTTCGTTCTCTAATTTCACCCGGAAAAATAAAAATGAACGGAAAAAGTTATGCACTTGTCCACGAACTTTCGAAAGATAATATATAATATTTAAATTTCACTTTAAAAAAAGTACTAAATAACAAAGTTCCATTTCCAAATTCTTTGAAAAAATGAAAATCAACAAGAAAGATGATATATTTTTTTCACGAACTTTCGGAAAAGCCGTTTTTCACGGAAGCAGTAAATTTTTAGAACCGTCACTTGGCTTTTCGAGCTTTCTGTTGTTTTGAACTTTATTAAAATTTGAAATCAGAAAGGACAAGTCCATTATAGAAAATTATCACTTTGAAAAATTCCTGGAATTGAAAATGAAACCAAAAAATGTAATTTAAATTAAAATTTTTTGGAAAGTAGAAATTCTTTTTTCATCCGGGGGTTTTATTGTTTCAATTTAACGGAATTGAAGAGGAGTGTAAATTAGAAATAAACAAATCGAAATTAAAAGTAAAAATAAAATTTGGAAGGAAAAAAGTTAAAATTAGAATCAAAACCCAAATTAAAAAACTATAGTTAACGAAACCACATTTTTCTCGGTTTTGAAAGCCAATATTTTTTATTATAGTAAAGAACTCTGTTCCAAAAATTAAATTATTAAAAAAAATGTCTGGCATAAGTTTCGAGAAACCTCTTTGACGTGAATTTTCAAAACTTGTTCCAAACTAAAAAGTGTAAAATTTATTATTCATATACTTCTTTAAAATTGTAAGCAGCACTATTGTGAGATGCAAAAATCTGTGTGGCGAAATTCTGGAAAATTTCTCCAAAAGTGAAAAATTCAGTTTATGTTGTATCGTGAAAGACTAAAATTGCCTTAGATACCTTACAGTAATGCTAGACAATAAGAAACGTCGGTAGAGATCCTGAATTTTGTTTCGACATGAATTCTCAGAATTTCATAATTTACTGCAGTTCTTTCTAAATACTGATCAAAGAAACCACTCTTTAATTGGCCAATTTCTGATTTTGGATTTTATTTTTTAAAATTCATATTTCGTTTAATTTTATTGTTTTTTGCCCCATGGTAGAAGAGCATTGAATCCCACGTTTATGGTAATTCCGACTTTTTCTAGAAAGCAAATGAGATCCAGGAATAGTCCAACTCAAAATGCAAACAAAAACTTCGAAATTTAATCGTGACAGTTTTCTTTTCGAAACCAAAAGGAAACGAGTTCTGGGGTCTCATCCGAAATGCAGAGTACTTTCCTTCAGGGGTTTTCCCAGAGCAAAGAACAACATACTAATTTGTTATCTCTTTATTGTTTTTAATATAAAATTCCCAAATTTTTCATCTTTTTAATTTTTTTCAAATATTTAATTGATTTTTTCATTTTCCCAACAGGTTTGGCTATTGTAAAAAATTCAAATAAAAAACGAGTCAGGTGGTCAAAGAAATTAAAAAGATAAGGAAAGATGAGTGTATTTGTCTGTCTAGCAAATGATAGAAGAAAAAATGATCTTTTATTTCGAGGTTAAAAGATAAAAAGCATATGAAGGATATTACGACTAAAAACTTCAAAATTCAGTGTTTATTTCGAGACAAAAATTAAAAAACCAATAAAGATAAAAATTCAAATAAAAAGCATAATATTCTTTTTTTAAATTATGTGAAGTCATTATTTCACTTAATAGCGAAAACAATTTCTAAAAAATGAACATTGAAAATCTTATTTATGTTCAAGAATTTTTCTCCAAATTTTGTTTTTTAATCTGAACAAAAGATTTATCTAATTCAATAAATATTGAATACATATCTGTTATTAGATTCATATGAACTGATCACTTTGTCTGGTATCTGCAAAGATAAAATTAAGAATAATTTGTAAGAAAAAATGAACATTGAGAATCTTGTTTATGTTAAAAAATCTTTTCAGATTTGTTTTTGTTCTGAAAAACATTTCTTTAATTCAATAAATATTAAATAGATTGTTATTATTCTCTCGCTATTAGATTCACATGAGCTCATTTTCTGTCTGATATCTGGAAAAACAAAACTTAAAAAAAATTTAAGAAAATTAAATTTCGCTAAAATTTTCATCCAAAGTATTTCTTTTCTAAATCTTGGCATTTTTAAAACCTATTTCACTCTTTCTAGAGAGAAAATCACTTAGAATCTCTCTAGTTTAATAACTAATGACAAAGTCGTCATGGTTTTTGTCCCTCACAGTTCTATGGCCTTATCAATTTTTCAGACATCGAGAGTGACGAAGTCCTAGGTGTTTTTCGTCAAAATAAATTGATGTGATTAAAATTTCTTTTCAGCTGAAACTTTTTATTTCGTCTCAAATTTAGTTTTTTTTAAGTTGGTGAATTTAAAAGTAAGTTTCTATAACTGAGAAAAATAAAAATAAATATTTATTTCTATATAATACCACAAATTAAAAATACAAAGTTGGTGAAATATAAGGTGGACAACTATTTTTATATTACTAATATCACTGGGTCATCGGAGGTTGAAGAAATCATTTTTGGGATATCCTATGAAAGAAAAACAACAAATCAAAAGTCAGGATTTCGTACACAAACTGATACATAGTGTATATTGTATCAGCTCATTAAAAAGATTTCAATGTAGTGAAGGAAATAAATTAATACACCATATTAACATCAGCATATTGAAAAGTGCACTTAACATATTGGAACCTTTCTAATCCGTCATTTTGCATTGGCCAATCACCAACTGTCTCTTTCCTCATTCGGATCGTACTTCATTTTTTCTACTTCTTCCAGAAGCCCAGAAAGTGGTTGAAGGAGATGGAGAAGATCCACGTTACAAGTCAGAGCTGCCCAGTCAACGGCAGCCTGGATGTAAGCATCCATTGTCGCTATTTTCACTTCTTGTTTAGCCTTTTCGAAGTTTTTCTGGAAAAAGAAATCATTATTTTCATCACGAAACCTTTGAAATTTAATTTAAGAAATATTCATTTAAAAAATTAAACTCACCGAAGTTCTGTAATGTCTGGCATAATCCCGCTTCGCTCTCTGCTCGGGATCACATTGATTATCGTCGCTGTTCGTTTTCCGTCCTTTCTTGTTTCCATCGTAAAGAGGATTCTCTGGATTCAATTCCCGGAGAACTTTTATGGGATTGTAGGTGACTTTGGGAAGCATCGTGGAGCACTGAGGACATCTGAGAAATCCATGAGGACAGCTACTCTGGTTTGAGTGGGGTCTGAAGAACTCGGTAGAAGTGCAGGTGCTCTGGTAGGGATGTAGTCTGGGGGACTCGATGGAGGGACAGCTCTTGCTTATCGTTTTCGAAATTCTCAGAGATTCAACAGCTTTCCGACGTTTAATATATTTCGGGGGCGAATTAGAGAATCTTTGAGGAGATTGGCGAGTGGACGAAGTTGGATAAAAATTCGGTTTCTCGAAAGAATAATTTTGTTGATATCCCTCATTGCAATATCCTTGGAAATCCGTCGTACTTTCAGGTCCTGGAAGGCTTACTTGACGTTGAGAAAAGTTCTCAGGGAAGGAGGGGTAGTAGTTGTTCCATTGAAGGTCTTCGTGATAGGACCCCGGACTGACAGGTACCGAAGGGACTTGGGGTACCATGGGGGTCAAGGGTACCGGAGGAGTCGGAGGTACCGAGGGTTCGTAGGGTAACATAGGAGTCGAGGGTATGGAAGGAATCGAGGGGTTTCCCGTTCCTTCGAGCTCTTGTTGATAAAAATTGAAACTCATCTGTCGGGAACTTCAAGAAAGATAGTTTCTTGGTAGTTGTTGGAAATAAAGACTGAAAAAAGGCTTATATATAAAGTTTGTAAGATAAAAACAGATAAAATGAAGTAGAAAAATCAGGGAGTGGTTCTGGGAAATCGAGTCAGCAAGTTTGTTTTTTTAGAGATGAAAAAAATGATCGAAAATTGTTCAAAAATGATTGAATTTAAAATCCTACAACTTTCTTTTGCCAAATGAGATCCTGGATCGAAATGAGTTGAAATGACTCTTATTGAGGTCTTTTATCTTTCTCTCGACCGTGTTTTCTTCCTGATAAGAACAATAGGAAAGGGGGAAAGAAGGAAGGACAGTGAATCACGTTGGGAAACCACCTACGTGTTTTGACTTGAAAACTTTTTTGTAGATAAGAACGTGGTTTTCTAGTTTGAAATATTATCGGTAGAAATTATGTGATACCCTAATCTAATGACTTGGAAGATAATTTCCGGAAAATTACACAATATCCTCAATAAATTTGAAAATTACTTTTAGGATTTATGATATCCTTAAACTTTATGATATTCTAAATTGGAACTTGAGAAGTTACTTTGAAGAGATTTCTTAACCCGATGACTTGGAGAATGACGTCTAAGGATTTCGTGATGTCTTGATTCGATGACTTGGAAAATTATCTGTAGAAGTTACGTAACGCCTTGAGCTGAAAAAATTATCACTGGGAATTCGTGTTTTGAGCTATAGAAAAGATAAGGAATCAAAGAAGAGAGAAGTCGGTAAGAAGACTCTAGTATCTTGAGGAGTCATCTGAGATTTTATGACCAAAAAATATCTGTTGCTTGAAGATATTTCAGAAAAAATTTACTTCATATTTGAAAAAATAGAGCAGTGATAAAGTTAGATATATTTTGACAGTTTTCTCCTTGATAGTCTTATTTCAACTTTTGGACTATATTTCCAAATTAATTTCAATATATTAAAACATGATGGAAAATTATTTCTACTATACTAAAAGATAATGATAAACTTCAATGGAATTAATTGATGTTTATTTTTCTTTCATACTTTTCATTGATTTCATGATAAAAGTTCGCTAAATTTCAAATTCCGAAAATTATTTTTCCCATTATTGAAATAAAGTTGTAAAATAATTGATTTCAATGTTTTTTTCCCATGAAACCTTCATCTTCTCTATCGATCCGTGGGTGTCAAGGAAGTTCTGTGAAAAACCATTATCATCTTCCCAAGGACTTAGTTGTCTTATCTGAAGCTATCTAAATTGATCTACTAGTGGAAATGAAGTGCATTGTACGTGGGGATAATTAACATGGGGTACCACAGATTATTATAGAGCAATGTGATTCGATGTAGGTTACCATAGATCATTATGGATCAATGTGAACTGTTATGAGTCAATGCAGATAACCATGAATCAAAATAAGCCATTGTACATCTTCATGGATCTTGATTCTCGACCAACTTTCTGGCCCTTTGCATCAGGTTTAATTTACAATAATAAAATATTTATAATAGAATCAAAACAGGGAAATCATTAATACATATTGGTGATTCATTTCTCTTTAAAATCTTGTGAATATAAATAAGTTCACTATGGATTTAGAATTTCATAGTGGAAATCAATTTTCTAAAGTTGAAGATCGCTGGAATTCGGATTTTTTGGTATTGGCAATTAGATGATAAATGAAATCTCTCCAAGACTCTGCTTTTCTTCAGGGAAACCGAGAAACAGATGGTTATGAACTTCTTCTGAAAGTCCGGATTATATAATATCCGTGGCTTTAAACCCTTCTTATCTAACTAGTAAAGGAGAACATGTGTATGAATTATTCCACCAATCCTTCTGTGATTTTGACCTCTTTTCTATAAAAACTTAGTGCAACAATACAAGTACCCTTAGATGTTAAAAATACTTAGGAGTAGTAGAACTCATAAACTCCAAATATAAGATTGGACTCAGAGATTGGCTTTCAGAGTTCGGAGATCCAGGGTTCGTGTTGGAAACTGAAATTGAATTCTTTATCACAATTGTCTGATTTTGGGTCACAAGTATCAGAACACGGTCGATGAAGATGATTTAGAAATTATTTTTGAATGATTACACAGAAAGTCCATTTTTCCTCCATAATGTGTAGAGTATTCCTTTCCTCCTGATCTTTGTCATATCATTGTAATCATATTGTAATTGGAGCTGCTATACTACAATTGAAGTCATGTTGCAGTATACAATATCCTGTAATTCGTTATGCTAAAAAAAGTAAAATAAGTCCGAACAATGTTGAATCTTCGAATTCTGAGGCTGAAATAGGACTACTGTTAGGAAAGAAGCTTATTCTTATTTTAGAAAAGAAATTCTTCTACAATCTCGGAGAATTTCAAATCAGATATCCGATTTGGTTCCAATCAATGAATTTTCTTCGGAGTTACTGGACTACAAAAAGGATTTGGAATATATTTTGGAAAAAATTACTTTTATTATTCTGTTTTTTGATGTTTTTATTTTTTTTTATCTTCGTGGTTGAAAATAGCTTTCTTGTCCTGAGACGAATGTTATCATTTTCAATTAAATTCCTATTTTATTTGCTTTTAGACTTCAATGTAAAACTTCTTTCTCATTGCCTTCAATGACAAAAATCACTTTATTGATCCTCAAAATTTTTTTTTATCGACGCCATCACTGAAAAAAGACTGGAAGCGTTCAAGAACGAATACGTAAGCAAAGATAAAAATAAGAAAGATAAGAATTTAAATTGGAAGTGAAATTTAAGATTTAAAATTTAAACTTGGGTTCGAATTTATAATTCAGAAAACCTTTCTTCGGATGACTTCAAATTTGAAGTAATTTTCTTCAAAAAATAAGTTTTAATTTGTTAGATAGAAATTAATTCAAAGAAGTGGGTGTAACTCAGTGAAACTCTCTCGGAGTAAGAACTATCACGAGTCCACAGTTCACGTTATCATAAAATCACGGCCATCAATATACGCGAAAAAAAAACTGAATGTAAGTTCTCATTATAAAGAAAGAAAAAATTATAACCACGAGGAACCATTCTAGAAGACTTTTGATCACAAGATTTCACTACAAAAAAACATTTAGAAATAATATGTTATGAGCAAAGATCCATGACAACTAAAAATAACTTTAAAAAATAAAATGTATGAAACCACATGTCATATAATTCGGAAACTTTTTATGTACATATAAAATAATTTAGAAACAAAATTTACAAAAATAGAATTTTACTGTACAAATTTTCAGAAACTTCTTTCATAGGAGTATTGAGAACTTTTTTCCTCAAAAGATCCATTAGTACTCTGGAGAGGACTCGTCGTGGAGCAAATGCTGATGAATTCCTGTTGCAGGTTCTGGAGTTCCATCAGAAAAGAGGGTGTCTGGACCCTGGAGTAGAGAGAAAGCGCTCTCTGAGTGAGGTCTTTTAGTTTCTCATTTTGTTCCGTCAATTTCGATTTTTCAGCACGAACCTAAAAATATATTTAAATTAATTTTATGTTTTCTTATATTTATAAGTTTTAACAGTTTAACTTCTTAAATTCCACATTTTGAAAAAAACAACTCACTTTTTCTCTGTAGTACCTAGCATATTTCCTTCTTTGTTTGATTTTTTCGGATTCGTTCTGATCATCTGGAAGTAGAGGTCTTCCTCGACGAATGTCACATTGGAAGCCGGAAATACTCGGGGATCCGGAGGGGGACCGACTGTGGTTGCAGTTGAAGTTGCAACTTTGGTCTTGGAACGATTGTTGGAAATCATTGAAATTTACTTGATTGAATTCGTTGAAATCCGAAAATCCCGATTCCGGATTCTGGTTCCCGAAGTTCATTTCCTCGTCCATGAACCACATTTCTTGACCGTTAGCCATATCTGAAAAATCCAATATTAGCATCATTAAAAACCTTTAATATCGACATTAATATGAAAGGTTTATTGAGAAAACTTTGGCTCTCTCTTTTTCTGAGGCTTTATATACTTTTTTTTCCTCGTTCGAAGTTGAACACAATGCACACAATGATAAAGGTTTTTGGTTTTTACGTTACAAGGCTCCTACGTCTTCCTTCTTTGATAACGCTTATCTACATCAAAAAACTACACTTTGTCCACATTTGAAAGTTCCTTAAGAAAGATGCATTATAATCCGATCCAGTATGTTCCTGGTATGGTTAATGAGGTTGTTCTTGAGATTGATTACTGTTCCGTGAAATCGTTGCTTATTCATGGTTGCTGATAGAATTAAGAAATTCGTTTTTAATTTTTAAAATATTTTTTGAAATACTTTAAACTTTTAATTATTTTACTATATTTCGTAGTCGTTTTTTAATTGTTCTTGATTCACCTCTTACGTAAGCATATTTGATTTTGATCCTCTGTATGCATCACAGTGTCTGATCTTGATCCTCCTCTTACATCATCGTTTCCGATCTTGTGACCACCAATATGGGTCTCAACTTCCTCTTTTATTGAAGAGAGATAAGAGGCAATTGTATTTAACACTATTGACATTATCGATATCATGAGTGTCATTATTCTCCATTATAATTAATTTTCAAAAGGAAGTCACGTTGGACAAATGACTTTCAAGAAATTCCAATAAAAAATCACGAGGTCCATGTGTCGATTTTTATTCAATTATTATTCAAATTGTATTGGGTCATGTTGGAGAATCTACTTTTTTGCTTTTTGAATCGTGAGTTACTGTGAGAGCTCTAAAAAGTTCTTGGTCTTTCTTATTTTCTGTCAATTGAAGTCGATTTTTGACTTCTTGGACATACTCTTGAATTCGATGATGACAACTGCAGTCAGAGAAGCAGTTAATAGAATTGATTCTCGAGTAAAATTCCTTGAGGATTCTGTTCTGTTCAACGAGGTTTTTATTTTCAATTTGTTTCTGAAATTTAATTTTAAAAATTAGCCTTAAAAAATTTAAATTAATTTATATTATTTTATGACGTTTATTTTCCTATCCTTAATTTTCATAATTTTCTTTGATTCTCAGTTTTCTGGATTTCTAGATTTATTTTTCCAGAATTTTCTACTTTTGATTGATTCTTGTTTATCTGAAATAAGACCTCTCTGATGCTTAATTTTGATAAACGAAGATGGGAAAAACAACAGGAAGTGATTAAGCCATACTCCATATCAATGAATTATCCAAAAAATCTTCCCGAGCATGAGGAAGTTTTTTGAACGTAAAATATTTCGACAAAAGTTTGCCATGACCCAGTGATTTTGCCGGGAACTTTTCGTTATTTCAGAACTTCACAACAAGAGTCTACTATAGTTTTGATATTTGACAATGAAGATTATTACAGTTTCGAAATATCGTGACAAGAGTGCTCATCTCGAATTTCTTTTTAGGAGTAATAACGGTTTCCACGATGATATTTTACAGTAACTAAACTCATATACATTCGGTTAAGATCGAAAAATGAAATTTCGGTTATATATTTGGTTTCCCAAAAAATTAATTTTAAGCTCCAATATTAGTATGATAAAGAAGTTTTGAATTCCACTATGATAAAAAAATAAACCAACCCGTTCTCTGTATTTCCTCTCGTACTCCCGTTTGCCCCTCGTCTGAGAATCCGTGAAGTCGTCCTCCATCCGCGGTCTACCTCTCTTCGGGGGGCTAGACGACGTTCCACCACCGTAATCCAGAATTGGATCGCTCATCTGTCTCTTCCTCGACGTCATCTGGACTTTCTCAAGATTATAGGAACAATAGTAAGGAGAATTGATTTGGTTTTGTCCTTGGTAAAAATTATTCAGAGTTACTGTGGCTCCAGAAGAATATTTAATATCCTGAAAATTTTTATTCTTTTCATTTGAAAGATTTCGAAATCGATTACATTTCTTATTTTACGATAAAATGATTTTAATTTTTAAAACTCCAAAATTTTTGAGGATTTTAACTTAATTTCTTTTAAACAAAAAAGGTGCTATTTTAAGAATACTTATCTTTTTAAATTTAAGCTTTTAACTCACCGTATTCAGATTAGAATACTTAATATTCTGGTACTCGTAGTCAATGTCGGCGATTTCGGGTCCTTCAAAATCAGTTTAATCCAACGAGAAATACTTCTTTTAAAATTACTGTAATTAAACGAAAGTTATTGTTTCTAGAATTACTTTCGTTTAAATTTTTTTCATGAAATAATTTTTCCCATGACCTAGGAACTCGCTCCATTTTATACTAATATTTTTATCAATAAATGATTGCTCTTGCTCGTATTCGCAATTATATTGAAATTAAAATAGGAAGTTCTAAGAGTACAAATCGAATTATTTCAAATCCGAAAGTTAAAATCTAAACAGATTAAAATTAAAATATTCCAAATTTAAGAACTAAATTAAAGATATTTAAAGATAAAAAATCCAACTTCCATGGGAAATTTTCATTTTTGTCCACTTTCCTATTTCAAATTTTATCAGCTTCTTTTACATTACTCAACGCCCATGAATTCTACAGCATCCATGTTTCTTTATTTATCAACTTTACTTTTTAAATAAATAAGTTACAGTACTCCAGAAAAATTAAATTAAAAACCA
Source organism: Halicephalobus sp. NKZ332 (assembly GCA_009761265.1). NCBI lineage: Eukaryota > Metazoa > Nematoda > Chromadorea > Rhabditida > Panagrolaimidae > Halicephalobus > Halicephalobus sp. NKZ332. The sequence continues at coordinate 31,462 of VOSG01000127.1, forward strand.
TCCTTTATCCCGGATTTCCCAAAATCACGCAGCTACAGGCAGTTGTTGTTTAGTTTTCTCCCTTTGAGCCGCATTTATCTTGTCTCCCAACGAAAGGGCCATTCCTTGTGATTTTGCACGAATACGAATATGCCCGATTATAGCACTATTCGGATCCGCGTGATCCGACTTTTCGACCGAAACATTGGCCAGAGCATCTTCTCCAAATATAGAATGTGCACAAAAGTTCGCTGCCAAGAATCCACAATCACCTTCCAAAGCAGCATCCGTAGTCAAGAGTTTCATGTTAGTACTTTCAGCAATATGAGTCATAAATTGTCGAAGATCTGTTATTGGGGTAGTTACAGTAACCTTATTTTCCCATTCAAATTCAATCCACATGGTACGGAATTCACCATCAGTACAAGAACCAGGAACAATGTAATCCTGAAAATCCAATTTTTAAATACGAAAATGAACTAAAAACAAACCATTATGTCAATTCTGATATCCTGAAGATACACACAAAGACGGTCCGAAGTTGATCCACGGACATCGTAGGCAATTGTGGAGAAAATGATTCCATTTTCTGTCGAGGTAACTTTCACGGTAGCCTTGATATTCGTGAAATCATGAGGAGCCAACGTCAACGGAGTAGGTTTGTCGACCAGCTTCAAATCACCTACAGTAGACAATTCTAACGACAAGTTCTGGAGTGTATCAGCAGATTGGTTTACAACTAATACATCCAAGACAATATCATACTGGTTAACATTAACGTAGGCTTCGGCATAGACAGGGTCAGAAAAGCCAGAAAGTTGGATAACTTTCCCAAGTTTGCTACTTGCGAAATCGTATTTCGCTGTCTTCGGAGCTGTTCCTAGAGCCTGAGAAAGCGACAAATCAAACAAATTAGCACCCGAATTTCCATCAACAACGCGGGCAGCCAACTGAGTATAGTGGATAGGATCATCAACTTGAATAACGGCATGTTTCTTTTCCTTAACATCTTCATGGCGATCGACATCACCTTTGGCTTGGAGCATCAGATCCAACGAAACTCTACATCTGTTCAAAAATATTTCTTCTGCTTCTGGCCACTTGTCAACAATCAAATTTATAGTCGTTCCAATACGGTCCAAGTCATCTTCTGTTATGGACGATTTCGCGAGATTTGTCTTTCCGAAACGAGCTATCGAAGACAAAAGGAACAGGATCTCTCCTCCGAATTGGTTAACTCTCGCAGGCGAATCACGGCTCAGTGAAGTAAAGCGGAAGAACAACTTCGACAATACCGTAGCCAAAGTCGAAGCATAGAAGAAGGTTCCATCCAAGAACGCTTTTCTAAGAATAGGTTTGTCTTCCTTCAAAGTCGCGCTGGCATTCGTAGATAACGCCGATTGAGTGGCGTAGGTTCCGTCGGCAGTCACTAAGGTCTTTGACTTTGATTCCGATTTCGGTTGCTCTTCTTTCTTTTCCTCCGTAAATTCTCCGTTAAGCAAAGCTTCCTCTGTATCGAAGATTGGAAGTTCTCCAACAGATTTCTTAATCAAACGATAGACCTGACCAATGTGTTCCGCAGTCTCACTGTATTCGCAAAGAATCCACAAAGCGGAACGGAAAATCGTGATGTTCCTGATGTTTCCGAATACTTCCAAAAGTTGCTCCACGATTACAGGTCTCAAGTGAGGTAGACGTTGGATAGCTTCCCGAACAAACACAAGGACATCTGCTGCAGCTGTTTCGCTCTGATCCGACAGGAACTCCATAAGAACAGGGAAGATCTGTTGAGCAACATCTGGGAACTTTATTGTCGCACTGTGGAGTGTACGAACAAGCAATTGTCTGTATCTTCCGACGTCTTCCTGAGTTTCGTTTGTTGTCTTGTTGATTTCCTGTAAAAAAATAAATTCCAAAAAGCCAACTTGAAAATTTTACCTTCTTCAAGAACATGACCATCTCAGAGACGTTTCTGCTCGAGACCAAGTCGAGAGCCAAATGAAGAATCTTCTTTCTGACGTCGTAATCCGAAGTCGACAAAACTCGAAGAATATCCATCACGAGTTCTTGGAGTACTCTCTCGTTGGAAGCATGCTCTCTCAAGTCAACCAAGCGGTCCAAAACGATCAACTTCACATTGTTGTCTGGCTGTTTCACAATCAAGTCGATGAACGTCTGAGCAGCGGTCTTCACAGCAGCAGAAGTCTGACTCAAAGCCACCAGAGTGCCTGCAGCATCGTATCTGACGGCCGCGGATTGGGATTGGAGCAGTTTGTAGACACACATGATGAAGTTCCCGCGCTCCCTGGGATTGGTATGACAGACTTTGTAGATCAGTTCCACAATAATCAGTTGAAGAATGTCATTGAAATTCGTCACTTGCTCGATGCAGGACACCAGGTACTCCACCGCTCTGGGTTGGTCCACCTGGGTAAGCATGATGAAGGCGTTTCTCTTGCAACTGGCGTCCTGTTCCCCTTCCAGGTAGTTGTAAATCAGCTCCGGGGCGTCACTGATGAGGAAATCGAAGGAATTATAAATAGCGAAAATTGCGAGGACAGCATTGCGACGAACGTAGGAATGAGAGTGCTCCAGACAGGCCCTGATGGAAGGAATCAAGGGTTCCAGAAGCTCCGGCTCCTTCAATTTGCAGAGGAAACGGAGAGTGGATCCTCGAAGGAACTCGTTCGGGTGTTGGAGATCTTTCCTGAACGCATCACAAACGAGGATCATTTCACTCAGCAATTTTCCGTCGGGACCGACTTTGGGGACGATTTCCCAGAAGATCAACAAAAGCTTCTTGATTGTGTGATCGTCGGCCGGGAGACAGAACCGGATGACGTACATCATCAGCTGAGGACTCATCTTCTCCCCGCTCGTGAGCATCAATATGAGCTTCTTCAATGCTTCTGTCTTGACCTTGTTGTCTCCTGGAAGAATTGATATAATCGACTTCGGAAAAATTAACTGTTTTCAAAGCATCATTCTCAAAAGTCACCAGAATCTTCTAGAACTCTGAGTTTCGAATGTTAGTTGGAGATTTCGATTGGATTATCAGAGAATTTTGAAGATCTTAGTGAAAAGTGAGAAGAACAAACCTTTTTCAAATTTCTCTCTGAGTTGCTGATCCGACGGAAATTCCGTATCGTTCGGAACGTGTATCAAGGTGTAACATGGTAGCTCGCCGGTAGTCATGATTACCTGGAAGAATAGTAGTAATAATAAGTAAATAGACAGATACAAAAGAGCAAAGGAAATTCAGCAATTTTCCCGAGTAAAGGCTACGTGTTGTTAAATAACCGAAAAAAGAACTCTCGCCACGAATTCTTATTGGTCACGGTACTTTTTCAACAGAAATGCATAGAAATTAATCATACGTACAAATAGTAACCAGAAAGATAAAGAGAAAAGTCGAAGAAAATCCAACGAATTTTTCCGACAAGAACTACGTGGCGTCGGGCAGTCGAAAAAGGACTCTCGCCGCGAATTCCTTCCGAGCGCGTTATTCTTTTTGTCAGCATTTTGAAGTCACTCTTTTATATGAATGCGATTCCACTCTCTTCTTTTGATCTCTATTAATTCCATCATATCCCCATTCCTTCTACAGTATCTGCCGGAAACTCCGCAATGACTTCGGCTCCGATGAATCTCACTTGCAAGTCAGTGGATCTCAGCGAATCCATCACCGTGCCTTCGAAGACGATCGTCATCGGACAGATGAGTTTCCCGTTGACGAAGTCGACATTTTGTCTCGAAGACAAGAACTTCATTACCATCATGTCCGTTATAGTCGGAAAGGAGCACAAAAAAATGCAGTTGAAGCTCCACTGCAAACACTTGAGAGCGGTTTTTGTAAGTTTTTATATAACTTGTATCCACTTTTTCGTAGTTTATCTAATTTTTGTTTTCGTACAAATCTTTCTAGTCCCATATTTAGGTCCCCCCTCCGTCCGCTTTCGAAGGCGGGTTGTGCCTTAGCATGGTTGTCTCGGACTTTGCCGCTGCCAAAATCTTCACCGCGGTCAGAATGATGAGAGAGCCTCTGGAAACCAGGATACAGCAACTGTAAGTTTTGCTCAAACACTTAGTATACTTATGAGAGTTCTCAGGGGTAATCGTCTGACTTGCGACATGATGTTGAATTGGGAGCTTGATCTGAAGGAAATTCATAAAATCCTGATCTGGATCGACGGGGCTTACTTCGCTTCTCATAACCCCTCCTTGATGAATCCTTCCGGGAATTGGACCTCCCAGAGGAAGCCGGAGATCGTGAACTACATTGACAAGCTCAGTGTCCTTTCCGTCCTCAGCGACACGAAACTCCGATTATCTTTGCAAACGGGAACGAACGGAAAGAAGTACTTGATCTTCGTGTCCCAAATACAGGAAGAGGTGGTGATTTCCGACGACGACGAAGATACCCTTTCCTTCATCCGATTGCCGAACGGGATTGTGTGTCGGAATGGCATTGAGGAAGTTGAGGTTGAATTCGCTGGAGATCGGGCGTACTTCCCCTACGAAAGGTTAAAAGCAATCGCCAATGGCAACTGGCTGGCAGGAGACGACATCGACTTCTTTTTGAATTACTTTTACATGACGTTGCTTACGGATGAACAGTGAGTCTTTAACTTTTACAGATCTCGAGAACTGGAGAGATTTCAGACGATCGAAGATCTGGATTCGTCCGATTAAGTTCTTTTTGGATCTCAATCTGAAGGGTAGTGTAGACAAGGATGAGCAGGGTGCCATGGAAGAAGTGCGGTCAATTTTATCCTCGACTCTGCCGATGCAGACCTTCAAGGTGGCCGGCCAGGAGTTTTCCAAGGACTACGTCGTCATACCGGTGATTTACAAGGATCATTGGTTCGCGGCTATCGTCGTCAACCCGAGCGCCGCCGTCCAACCCGCAGACGCTACAGAAGCGGATATTTCTGGAAGATCGACGTCGATATTGATCATGGATTCGTTGAAGGATTCCAGAGCGTTATCCATCGATGATCGGGATGGAATATTCAACATCATTTCGTACTACTTGTGTTTCGCCAAGGAAAGATGCAAGGATTTCCCTGAAGGGAGCAGGTTCAATATGGCTTTGGTGAAGAAAGTGATGGTTGAAGTTCCCCAACAAAATAACGCGAGTGATTGTGGAGTATACTTGATAAAATTCGTCGAATCTTTTTTCAAACATCTCCCTGACGTAAGTTTTAACAACACATTCGAGAAAAGTCGGGATTTTTCAGCCAAACAGCTTGCCTACTGATCTCACTTCTCCATCTCCAGAAATGTTCAAAGATTTTGATGGAAACAATTGTAGAAGGCAGTTGTATTCTTTGATATGCGACATAACTCGTGAGAAGAAACATGGCGAAGTCTTTAAAGAACAGCTTGATGTCGAGGCTACGAAAGAATCCGACAATAGTTTCAGAGGCGACCTCGAGGATATGAGCAACGATCCGGCCAACGAAGGTGTATCGATGGAGGAATGAAATTGTATTTTTTATTTTTCAGTACTTTTTGCTAGAAGTAGCTTTATTTGAATATACGGGCAACTTTATGGTTTTGAGCATTGTTCTATCGGTTTGGAACCCATGTTTATCTTTGGAGTTTTATTTTTCTTTGTTTAACCTTGTTTCAGTTTTGATTTGTCAACTACAAGCAGCTTTTCAAGATGTCGATTATGAGCTATACTGGTGGAACCGTCGTGGCTATGGCCGGCGACGGTTGTGTCTGTATTGCCACTGATTTGAGACTTGGAGAACAGATGACTACGATTGCAACTAACGTCAAGAAGATCCACAAACTCGGTGATCGACTCTACGTTGGTCTCTGTGGCTTTTATTCTGATGCATTGACGGTCAAGAACAATATCGTTTATCGCAAGAGTTTGTACGAACTCCGTGAGAACAGGAAAATGCGTCCTGAGGTTTGTTTAGTTTCTTGAGAACTGTTTCACAGCAACTGATTTGATGTTTTAGGTGGCAGCAACGATGATCTCGAACATGCTATACGGTCGTCGATTCGGTGGATACTTCACTGAACCCCTTGTCGCTGGGTTGGATCCCATCACCAATAAGGCGTACATCTGTGCCATGGACACTATTGGATGTATTGCAACTCCGCGTGATTTTGTTGCTGTTGGAACCGGTCAAGAATATTTGCTTGGTGTTTGCGAAGGTTGGTTTTTTCGAAAATAATGTAAACATGTTGCGCAAGGTCATCACTGGTCATTTGTCGTCTAAAACGATATGTGATCCGATTGAGAGTGTCACGGTGTTGGCGATTTTTTGTTGACCAAGGCAGCGACTGATTTGGATGAAAAATGATCTGAACTTTCTAGGATTCTGGCGTGAAAACATGGGTCCAGACGAACTGTTCGAGGCTACAGCCCAGTCGATGCTCTCGGCGATGGAGCGTGATGCTGCTTCTGGTGATGGCGTCATTGTCTACACGATTACGAAGGACAAAGTGAACGTCAAGACAATCAAAGGAAGAATGGATTAACTTGTTTACGGTGATTTGTGTAACTTTCTTCATTGTAATGATTATTTATTATTGAAATTTATCTTAAAGGAATTTCACTCATCTTCGGAGTTTCTCACGCTTTTGAAACCGGTGCGCAAATTGTTTGCATGAAGCAAAAGCTCGAGTCGAGGGGATCGAGGGATGAAAACAATACTTTTGAAATGACTAAAGGAGACCCGACACAAGCGTGAAATAAACGGTATAGTAGAGTTTCGCACGATACTTGATCGCGATAGTTTTCGGCCAGTGACAATTCGATTAGTTTTTGTTAATTGTGGTTTTCGTATTTTAGTTAGATTACGGTAGGTGGGATGTGGATGTAAGGTAGAAGTTTGATCCTGGAAGTAGATCATTTTTGTTGGGAGCTTGTAGGGAATGTTGTTTTTTAAGATTTCGATTGATTCATATTGTGGAGTATACGGTTAGCCTTTATCGTCAAATATTCCTGAAATTGTGAGTAACTCAATGGTCGAGTATAATTATTTTTCATTGAAAAGCTTTGAAAATCACGATCAAATTTTATTTAAGGATGAAATTTAACAAGAAAGTTTAGTTTCGATATGTAGTTGCAATTATTTCTATAGATATATTGTTAAAGTTTTGATTGTGAATTAAATCTACTACAGAATAACATCGGTGCGGAAATAGTCGAGGAAAACATACTTTATTTTGTTGTCACGACGGTTTCGAAGCCTTGCATTTTAATCTTTTTATCTCCACTTTTTGACTTTGAATTTTGAATTTCGATTCAAACTCTAATTTACGGTAACTGCAGTTTCGTCGAGTATGTAACCAGGATGAGAGCCGGGAAAGGATATGTGGAATCTAATCGAAATCCATTGTTTGCTTGTGATTTGCATTTACGGACAAAATAAATCCTTCCTGCTTTCGATCTTCGGACTTTGTCTATTCCAAAAATACAGAATAAGGATTGTCGAAGATTAAAACTTCTCAATAACTTTTGTTTTTCTATTGCGCAATATATTCATTCAGTATCATCAACTGTATCCGGTAATTTGATTCTTTTGAAATTTTTATAGCGAAGGGATTTGATTCGGCAATTGTTTGGAATCAGAATCTCAAGTTGTTTGCTCTCGGCCGCGCCACTGAGTCCTCCGTTTATTGGCTCAGCTTCTCCCGCCCCACCCACTTTGACACTTCTTTCACTTTAGTTGCGACTCAATTGAAAGATTACTGTTGATAGTAATTATTTCGAAAATATTTCCTTCACTGTAGTTGTGACTTATTTAAAGAGTTGCCGTTATTAATTATTTTTTAAACTTTAGTTTTGAGTTCTTCAAAGACTTTACTGTTGCTAACAATTGTTTTGTAGAAATCAAAGTCACGGAATCTACTGGAAATTTCTGGACTCATTTTAAAAGATTTCGGGAATTCGCGTCGAGATTATTTCGTAATAACATTCATATCTTATTTCCATATTGATATAATTTTGGAATCAACATCCGGAATTCCAAGTTCTGGACGTTTAGAAAATCCGAGTTCGCGTTGAGATTGTCTTGTAAAAATACTTTATAGTTTTCATGACAGAATGATGTTATTTGGGAACGCGTTCAACTCTCAGAATTTCCTCGGATCTTCGCCAATAGAGGACAGCAAGTCTTCTGGAGGCGGCTTCCTTCTGGAGCCTCGAGAAAGGAAACCGAAATGTGCCAGATGCCGCAACCATGGACTCGTTTCGTGGCTGAAGGGACACAAGCGGCATTGCAAGTACAAGTAAGTCTTCGTTTGTCCAGATTAAGGCCAAATTTGTCCATGATCGACCGTGCGCGAAGTTTTACCTTTTTCGGATTAGGAAAGCCATTGAGTAAACTTTGCGGTTATCGAATTTGATGGTACAGTCAATTTGTGTCGAAGAAAAATCATGGATCACTTATCGTAATTCGAAAATAAAAACCCGCAAAAACCGTTTCTTCTCAGAGCGGATAAAAGTGATTCATTATCGAATGGATAACTTTCAGGGACTGTCTCTGTGAGAAATGCAATCTCATCGCGGAACGCCAGAGAGTGATGGCGGCTCAAGTGGCTCTCAAGAGGAAACAAGCAGCAGAAGATGCGATTGCCCTAGGACTCAGGGTAGTCTCCGGTCAAACCATCAGCAGACTACCTCCGGGGCCGATCTGGTCGTTTCCGGGTTCTGATAAAAACGACAGTGAAGACTCGGACAAGGCCGAGGACGAAGAACCCGGTAAAAAACTTCTCAAGTCGGAGATTTCAAATTCGAGACATTCTGACTCTAATAAATCCAAACCTGTCCATTCCACAACGAACGCTACAGAATGTCGGCCAGGGAGACTGGAGCCCCTGGAGATGCTCAGTTTACTCTTCGAAGACCAGGACAGAAGGATTTTGGAGCTGGTTCTGGAAGGCTGTAATGGCCAAGTATTGCAGGCAATAGAGCATTTCGTAAGTACCTTCGCTATCACAATAGTTATGTTACCAATCCCGAGAGGAAATTTACTTTATTTCCAACTCGTGAAAGTGGACTTGTGCTAATTTTAAAAATCTTCAGGTCTGTATTCGGTATTCAAAAAAGATGGAAGCTGCTCAAGCGGCTAGTCAACCCAGTTTTTCATCGACAACCCCGACGTCAAATTTCTCAATGAACTCTTTGCTTCAGAAGCCTTCCATTTGTCCTCCCTGGCTTCTGACTCCGTGGGCAAACATGTTCGAAGGGAATTCAAATAATCAGAAGCAGGATCATATCCTGGACTTATCTACAGACTCCTCTCATAAATCGCCTTCTCCTTCGAACAGTTCTGAATGACTTTTCTTACTTTTGGGCGATTTTAAAGAACCAAATAAATTATGCTTTTAACCAAATCCAAAAAGTATCAGAATATTAAAGTTTCTAGTTTTTGAAATTTGAGAAAATATAAAAATGAAAGAAACTTGGACTTTTTAATGAAGGATCTAGGATTTCGGCAATTTCCTTTCAAATGAAACTAAATAAGCAAATCGGAGAATTGATATTTTTGGAAGGCATTTTGGAAATCGAAACTGAAGAATAATATTATAGAAGTTATAAATGGGTTTTGTCACAGAATTGGTTCCATATGGATTTTTGACGGAAAGTAACTGTACGGTTGCAAAAATGGACAGGTTATAATAACACGATAAGCACAACCTCGTGCGTTCTGAAGAGTGACATAACAGAATAGTGAGTGACTGTCGTCTATCGCATCAACAATAGTTAAATTCATGGCATCCATAATAATATTTCGATTTTTCTTATTTGAAAAAACTACAAATGCGTACTAAATTGACGCAGTGATAAAATTAAGCAGATTGATTTGCAAGGAGTTTCGTTTCGAGAGTATGAACTGTTTTTATTTCAATTGTCTATCCCTGTTATTTCTGCCACATTTCTCGTCGACAAATCAAACTTGGTCAATAACTAGATTATCGATAAGTGAAATTATTAGGTCGGTCCGCGCAAAGTTAGGAGAGTTTGATTGAGCGTAACAAATAAGAGGAAAAGAGTGGAGCTTTCTCGACATCATTTTTATAGAGGGCATGTCCCTGTGTTATACCAGTTGCCATTTTTTTTTACTGGCACTGATGAGCATTAAATAAAAAGCCATTGATTCAATTTTTGACGAAAATTACCGTATTTTTTCAATTTTTGTTATTTTTAGGCCATAGCGCTGGAGCAATCGAGTCGAACTGAGGGATGTGGTAGGCTATAAGACTCTGTATAAGAAGGTATTCGAAAGATAACGCACGAGATTGAGGGAAAGATACAGGATCACAAAAGACAATCATGGATAAGTCAGCCTAATCTAAAAATAGTAGAAGAACGAAATGCTAAAATCGAAAAATCTCTGAGGGGATTGAGAGACGCAAGGATGTGCGACATTCTCCTGTGGATAGGGATCTCCTAACCAAGCATCTTCTAAATCCTTATATGGGATTTAGGTCTTGATGGTCGATATCCACTACATAAACCTAATTACAGCCAAAAGGAACGTCGGGTTTTGGCGTGTCAGGGAGCTTCGAAGAGTACAAGTAGAACAAAAAAGTTTGAAAAGAATCTGGCTCTCGGTTAAAGTTATTAGAAAAAACTCATTCCTAACTTTGCGCGGACCAACCTAATATATCATTCGCAAGGATACATAAAGGGAAAGCACTCCGAATTATTTGATAACTGGTTACTTTCTGCTCCCAATGGTTATCGTGACAGTAGATACATTTTTTCTATGTTTTTTAATTCTGAATGCTTGTTTGAATGCTGTTTTAGCAACGTTAGACATGAAGGGAAGCAAGATCACTGCTCCAATATTGCTAGCCAATCCTGAAAAGTTTCCGATGAAAGTCAACAAGCCGTCACTGAACAAAGATAATGGTGATAGACTTTGTATAGCCTGAGAAATTATATTAATTACTTTCCAGAAAGAAATAAAAATTGTTAAATAAAATAGTTGTCGTTCAGCTTTCTGTTTTATCAAATTAGTATTGACTGAAGAATTCATGGATAAAGTAGAATTAGAACTATTCGTGGATTTGTATTCACAAAAGCCCTTGATGATCGGAGTGAGAATGAGAACTATAGAAATAATTATTAAAGTCAGTCTGTAGAAAATGTAAATGATATCAATAACAGAACCAACGACATAGTATAACTTGATGTTTGCAAATGTTAATAGAGCCGCGAAACAAGGGATAAAAATCAAAGATGCAAAGGTTACATTACGTGACCAAATCTGAAACCAAGGATATTTTTTGAAACGTTCCTGAATGTAAATTTTTATAAGACTTACTCTTTCATGCTTTAATGGCATCATCAAGGCTGTGAATCTGTTGATAGCAATGAAAAACTCGCACAGTAAATCGGCTTCTATGTAGAATATAAGACATTTCATCATGGTTGGGTCAGCGAATTCCTTTATTTCTATATAAAAATAACATATTGGAACCCAATACACCAGAAATTTGAACTCATTAAAAATCTTCAAAGTAAATAAATAGAAGAAAGCGGTTTTCATAGCTCCATCCTTCCGACACCAATCTCTCATCATCACGAAGCAAAATATTAGTTCGATTAAAGCTCCTATAATCATTACAATAAAAAAATATCCTCTGATATAATTCAGGACAACATTAGCTGGATTATCGAAATAGTCGTAGGTATCATAGTCAGTCGTATTGTTGGCAGACATGGTTGAGTATCGAAATAAAAGAAAACGGAGAACGGTAAAGTTATTGTTTATATAGTTGTGGGATAAAGGTTAATTCAATGTATGCCAGGTGTGCGATAACTGCAAACAACGTTAATAACATAATCCTGCAAATAACTTCAAATTTAAATTGAGCAACCCTAAATTTCGATAGCAGGCTTGTTGAATTAATGATATTATGGGGAAAATTTCATGACAGAGAGAGTAATGAAACTACAAGCTTGATATTTAGTTTTCATGCAGAAAACTGAAAAATTAAATTTCCTTAATATTTTATACTGTATTATCTAAACTGAATTTGTTCGTGGGGGATTTGCTCATTGATAAACGAACATTCAATTAGAAACTTTCATGATACTGCTTACCTGTCAAAATTAGAATCAAAGTCCCGAAAGACTTTAAACATTCATCTCAAGGTGATTTCCAGGGTTCTATGATTCTCAGGAATCAAAGTAATAACACTCCCGATGGTTATCCTTGTAGTAACAAACCCAATGAGTACCGTTATTTTTACTCAGATCTAAATTTACAACCTCACATTCTATATCATTAATTTTGTCAGGAAGAGTATCCCTCATAAATACCCCTCTAAAATTCTTTATTTTTAATTCTTTAGCTAGATTTGTAATGTCGTAATTTGACAATGGTTTTAAGGTAGAGTTTCGAAAAAAATCTTGGACAACTTTGTTGTTCATAATAAACATTTATATCAAGAAAAATTAACCCGATTGCATAAATAACACAAACCCCTCTGGAGAGTTCGCATCCGTTAGTAAAAAATAAAAATTTACTGGAATCATACATAAAGCCCCATATATTAGGTTGGACAGTTGAAATTTGTGAATTTTTTTCCGGTAAAATTCAGGATGTTTCCAGGAGCTCTTGGAAACCAATCTTTTTAGTATATAAAGGTCGAGGTTAGGCGAACAAATTAAGCGTATAACATTTGCAATCACTATTACTATTGTCGAAATATTGGTCTTGAACCGTCAGGAAGTGCGATTGCTTCAACTTCACAAATACTTTCTGAACCAGAAAGCCACGGAATCTTGTGAGAATATCAATCAGTCGATAGGTGAAGATATGTTGTCTTACCGTACCGCAATACTTTGGCTTCAAAAGCTCGATTCTGGTGATTATGACCTCGATAACAAAATTCATCTAGATACTGAATCGAAGACCGACAATACTCGCTCGCTGATCCAAATTGAAGAGGACTTGTGTCTTACTTCGTATGAGCTAAGAGAAGAATTTTGGTGTTCATCAGACCAAAGAAAAATAATTTAAAAAATTTTTTTACAGAGAAAATTCACGAATTTCAACTGTCCAACCCAATATATTCGGGAGGGTGGGAAGGGTGCGCCAGAAACTCCTATTATATACTACTGATAACAAAGTAGAAAGATAAGAATATTCCCAACAATTACTATCTCCCGATGTAATGTTAAGAGGTTCCCCCTCAACGGGTATCAGTTGGTTCAAAGATTGATTCCATCTCCATAATATTTTACATTCACGGCCCAAACAATACCAGCCAATTGAAAGAGAAATAATAGATTTAATAATAGAGAATGTAATGAGGAGAGGATAGTAGTTGGGATGAATAAACGAAGTGAAATTAATGATAATTTAAAACAGAATTGTTTATTGAGGAAACAAAAGTAGATAAGGAATAAAAGGAGAATAGTGACAAGTGAGGAAAAACCAGGCGAAACCTGCCCCAACACCGATTTATGGCAGAACCTCAGATCCCCTCGAACAGCGTTATAAACATCGATTCTGTCGTCTCAATATTTGCCCTAAAGACAGAGATCAGGGTATATTTCTAAGCGGGCACTCGAAACTGTAAGTTTAGGGATAGACGCAAACAGGTGATTCCACAAAGATTTCGAAACAAAAGATTCAAAAGAGATAAAGAAGCGGATGTTTGCTTGAAGTGGATTTATTTAATTTTCGACTTTAGATTCATCCATCACTACAACGATCAATGATTACTTATTTTCAGAATTTGGATTTCCACCCATGTTCAGTTTGTCAAATTAGAGATTTAAACTTTCGTATTGAGAAGTGATTACCCGAAATTCATAGATTTCAGAGAGTCGTGTTTCAGCACGAAAATATAAAACGAGTCATTTTTGAACGAAAACTTTGAATTTCTGTTTCAATTTCAGAAGAATATGAAATGTTGTAGCTGGAGTTGTTGCAGAGCTGGGTGAAGATTTTCGGTATTTATCCGCTGGTGACACAACGATTGCAGGTTTTTGGACATTGTTGAGCCATGAGTTGTTGGTAGCTGGCGTTTGTGCAGAGATTTGCGTTCTGAGCACAGTTATTCGCGATGTCAACGCCTGAAATGAAGATGATCAAAGTTATCAAGACAAATATCTTCGTTACAAAGTCGAAATAAACTCACAACTTCCGGAACACAGCCCACAAGTACGTTTACATTGTTGAGACATCAGTTGTTTGTAGCTAGCGTTCGTGCAGAGGTTTGTGTTCTGAGCACAGTTATTCGCGGTATCAGTACAAGTTCCAGCAGATGCACCAGAACAACAATAGTTACCTGCGGAACATGTGTAGCCACTGGGACACATACCATTAATACAAACTGAATATATAAAATGTAAGAAGCATGAAAATTAAAAGTGGACATTTTTTTGAGATAATCTTAGATATTCTAATAGAGTCAAAGTATTCATTAATAACACTATTATATTATATTTAAAATCTTACTTCCATTAGATTGAGCACCATTAGGACATGTTGTAGCAGTTGCAGTAGTACAACAAATGTTACCTGCGGAACATTTGTAGCCACTGGGACACATATTATTAACACAAGCTGAATATATAAAATTTAAAAGCATGAAAATTAAAAGTGGACATTTTATGAGATTATCTCAGATATCCTAATAGAGTCAAAGTATTCATTAATAACACTATATATAGCATACCGTATTTCCTCTAAAATAAGCCCCCCTTGAGAACGTGACTGGAGCTATTGATTTCCCGAAATCTTCGATTTTTAAATTGAACGTTCTATTCGAAATTGAACCTTTCTATTTTCAAACTCGAATTATTTCGAAGTCAGTTCAAAATTCAATTTGAAAGTTCAAATCGGTAGCTGAGGACATGATTGAAAAAATAACCCCCGGGGCTTATTTTAGAGGAAATACGGTATTTAAAATCTTACCCCCATTAGATTGACCACCATTAGAACATTGTCCGGCAACAAGGTTGAGACAAAAGACAGCAGGGATCAGGACTTTCAACAACGAAGCCATTTTTGGAAGGCAAATAGTAACATAGGAAGCAATTCTGGGGTTTATAAAGCCATCGGGATCAAGGTTGACAGACCTTTGTTTAGAAATCGACATCAGGCTCCAATTCCGGCATGGGTAAATAAAAGTCAGGATTATACCCAGGAAACAGATGAAAGAGTCAGCTATGGAGTAACTGTTTGGAAAAGAATAAATAGATTTTTTTTAAATCAGAGACCTTAAAAACTGAAAAAATAAAACAGTTGAACCAAGTTATTTTTGGAAATTTTGGAAAAATAGATTTGTTTGTTTGAGATATTATTAGGTTGATGCACCAAAATTTGGTAATTTTATTCTTTTTTAAATAGATTAAATAGGATTTGTATCTCTCTAAGCTCACGTGAAGTAAGACATAGATCCTCTTCGAGTTAGCTTAGTAGGTGGGCACTATCGATCTTGGATTAGATACCAGGATAAGATTCGTTGTGAGATCATAATCACCAGAATCGAACTTTTGAACCAGTATGTAGTATAATAAGACAACACCATCGCTCTTTAAATCACGGGGGAAACTGGAATCTACATTTTCTATATCAATGAAGCTAATTGATGCTGCAACAGATTCATCCCTAAGTGTATTTCGGATCACAAATCTACAAGTCGAGCTCTGATCGATATTTTCTCCCTTTAATGGCAAATGAATAAACTCTGAGTTTGAAACAACTTGTTTTGTTGTCCAGAAATATTGAAGATTAGAAACTGTTTATTGGAGAATTGATAATTACGAAATATCTTTGAGCACGATTGGGATTCTGAAGTGTTTTACAAGCTCGATCAAGTCTCTTCAGGAGCTCTGTGAAGATAATAGCCCCAGTAAGCGATGTTGAAAATAAGGAAAGCCAGGGGGAAGTAGACTCGACTTTTCCTGTCGATTGCTTGGGCGAGTTTTCGATTCTCCTCTGCTCGAAGCATTCTGAAAAAACATGGAATAATCTTAAACGTGATCACCAGATGGTCTTTTAGAAATCCCAGACATGATGTGTTTCTAAAGATTTAATTGTGTAATTTGTGAAATAGGTTACCGTTCTTCTGCTTTTTTCTTTGTCCTCGAGATCCTTTGTCCCCTGTTCCATTCCTCCGTTCCGTTCAACAAAGACACCTCTGCTCCTTGAGGCTTTATGAATCCAGCGGCGTGTCCGTTTCCAAATCGCCGGAAGACGGAATTCTTTTCTGCAGCTACAAAGGTTTCCGGAGGTGAAGCATCATTTTTGTTTTCGTCTGAGGTCTGCGTCTCAGGATCCTCAAAGCATACGGTTCTGCAATTTGGGGCTCGTTGGTGGATCGGTGATTCGAATTCTGCCATCTTCTAAACATGCGGTATTTAAACTTTGAACGTTAAAAGTATAGAAATAGATTTCTAGTATTTCCTGGACATACGATACTTAAGAGTTAAAACATAATTACAAAGAAAAACTTAAAGAAAGATGAAGAAGATTATTCTTTTAGATACAACAAATTAGTGTTAATATTTTGAAGAAAATAAATGTCAATTTTAGTAATTTGACGAAAAATTTTCTTTTACTAAAATCCAAATTTCGGAATTGATCCGTTATTTTTAGTCCATTTTAAGTCCATAAATTTTAAGTTGGATCTTTGCACGTTTCTAATTACTTTTTTCGAAGAAAGATAATTGAGAATTTGTAACCAGTGAAAATAGATTTAATTAGGAGAGAAAAAGTTACGAACAATGGATTTCTAATGCTCGTGTGGAGAAATATATATATAATTTAGTGTAATCCTTTTAGCTTTTAATCATAGTGCTTTCCTTATGTGACATCTAAGTGCTTATGTTAATGTTAACATCGTATCGATATGGACGCTAATCTCATTAATGTGAATATCCATGATTACGTTAAATGTACTACTATTAGTAAGGTTAAAAACAACCACAGTACTTGGTTAGCGTAGATTAACCGTTGGACCTGTTCTCCAAGTCCGAATTTCGGATCGTATTTTTTCACCTTTTCCTTCGGTTTCCTTCGGACACAGAAATTCACAACTCTGAAACTCTCCAATTATTCTCTATCCAGAAGCATCTCCCCCTCTTTTTTGTCAAGCGTGAGACTCTTATTTAGGGACAATAGAAAAAGTTTTTGTTTTTCAAAAAAAGGAGACGCTCAAAAAATTTTTTTGTTTTCTAATCCTTAACGAAAAAACTCACGTAAATTCAATCATGGTCGAAAAGACAAACGTCAAGCAGACTCCCTGGAAAAATTAAGATTATATAGAAGCTAGGAAAGAGAAAATCCAAATTATTTTGAAGATTTATAAAAAGAAAATTTTCCGCTCGAGAGACACTAAATAACGTTGATTTCTAAACATTGAAATCTCAACCAAAATTTTGCACTTTATTTATTTGCTTTTGCATTTTTAATACATCAATACTCTTTTTAGTGTATTTTGATACTTAAAAATCGACTCAATCTTGATTGAATTTAAAACTTTTTAAATATTTGTGTGTACTCTTCAAGTACAATACGAACATCAGTTAGGAAAATTATTTTTGAATAAATTAAAAAATATAAATATTGAATAGTTCCCGAACGACAATTTTCCGTGTAAATCCTCTTTAAAATAATTTGAAATTTGCTTCGCTTATTATTATAATCTTTTACCATCCAAACATCAATAGCTTTCAAGTCGGATGCCTGAGGCAATGCCATCTTCGCCGCGGAATTTTGTGTCGCCACTGAATTTTAATATTAATTATTAACAGTCCTTGCTTAAAGAACAAACCTGTCAGAATAGTAGTGATGGAGAGAGACACTCTCCCAGGGACGGAATCCACGTCGAGCCTAGAATGCTTCCGCTTTTGTAAAATTTTTATGAATGAAGACCAACCAGAAAGAAAAGAAACTGATGGTGACAATGAGACCACTAGGGATATAGGTTTGGATGATGTGATGCATTAGTTCTCGTTCAATTTTGAAAGTCAAAGTGGCACAGGACCAGATTCCTGGAAAAATTGGCTAAATATTTTTGGACCTTGAGTGGATTGTTTTGATATGAAATACTCCTTGAGAAATAATAGATCTTGGGAAATTTTTAATTTTCGGTCCCGACTCGAAAGTTTTAGAGCATTTGTTCGGAAACTTTTTTCAAAAACTTCGTTACTTTTTTGTAGTAATGGAATTTTAAAACTTTTCAAAAAATTTAAATTCAAATTTCTAATTCCTGATCCTTAATAGAAGTCTTCTCGAGACAGGTTTAAAATTTAATCAACGATATTTATTTTCAAATATAGAACTGATTTCGAAACAAATTTCGAATTTTTAATTTTTGGTCCCGATCGAGAAAATCTAAAGAAATTACGTCAAGATATTCTCTTTAAATTTTTTGACCGCAGTTTGTGCTTGTTATGATAATGTGATTCAAAGTCGGAAATTGGGAACATCGCGGAACCACGTAGACGAGAAATTTTCAAATTTTCGGTCTTATACGGGAAGTTGTAAAAATTCTTTTCGAGATAATTTTTCCGGAATTTGATGACAACTTTTTTTTACTTTTTTAGCAATGATTTCAAAACTTTCTGGTCTCGATTGGAAAGTTGTACAAATTCTGGATGAGACTATTTTTGAAATTTTATAATGCATTGAATAACGATATTGTGATTTCGAAAACTACCTGTAGCATAAGTATCGTTCCTGCTCGCCGGCTCCAACTTCCTCAGCCTCATATCCGGCATCCTGGTTTCGGTGTTGATGTCGATGGGGGTCTCGGCTCCCCACTTCAGCATCAGCTGCTCGACATCATAGGCGTCTGGAAATTTTCCCAGATAAAATTGGTGAAATAAGATAGTTTCTTATCTTGAATAAGTTGGTATAGAAACCTGGAAAACTTACAAGATAAAATCCTCAAATTACAGTTTTGAGAATCCAGAGGATAGTTTGCTAGATTCAACATACAGATAACCGTCAACGAGATTCTGAAATTCTTTCAATCTTCACACTAAATTTAGAATTTTAAATTTTTTATTTTAATATAAATTTATAAGTTTGAATTTTTTTTCTTGTTTTCTTTTCTTGACAAATTTAGAAGTTTTCTTTTTTCTGTATTTTGACATAACATGTAATTTTAAAATTTCGTTCTTTTTTGATCTTAACAACAAATTTATGACCCAAAAGTAATTGTAAAACATTTATCGCCTCAGGTGGTCTGACGTTTTCCATAAAATTAAAATTCCATGTTTTTTAAATGACAAGGAAGTCATATTGAAGAAAAGCATTTCGAATGTCTAGTCTTTTTGCTCCTCATCTCGAAAGCCCCTTAGGTGATTAAATTCAAATGATGTGTTCGAGAAACAACGTTATGTCCTGAAGCAGACATCAAAAGATAATTTGCGAGGGAAAAATACAGTTATCCTATTTAGAATTTTCATCATAAATTTTTTCGTATTATTTTTCGTTTCATAAAAATGTTAATGAGAACAAAAAAATATGGAAATGAAAATGTTGTCTACAGTAGGATAACATGAAGTTCAGAGGTTGATGGATTTAAAATTGTTTAGTACGGAAACTTAATATACACCATGCTACGTGACTTTTCCTCGTTAAAAGATGTAATTACACGAATTTTAATATAAGGGTGAACGGATGTGTAATTAGAGGAGTTGTCTGTTGTTGTGTAAAGTAAACTTAAAAAAGTGGTAAATCTAGAGTTACTAGATAAAATATTTGAGATATTTCATGTCATATATTACTGCATGAATTCCAGTATGGTAAATTTCAACTTTTTTAAACCACAATATATTCCCCCAAAGAACTTACCTGCAGTCATAAAAAAGAGTCCCGTTAGGATATAGCCATACTGAAAATTGAAAGATCATAAAATAAATGTGAAAAATAAAATTCGTAGAAAATATATTGGAGCCGAACTACTTACAGAGAAAATTCGGTGATGTGACATCGTGGAACTCGGCAGTTCTTGCATTAGCAAAGTACAAATCTAAAAAACGAATTTTTATCTAAACTAAAATACTGCTTGCCTGGGTGCCAGATTCTGTCGAAATTTGACCTATCTTTTATTAGAATCCTTTTACTGGAATTGTGAGCTAGTCTCTTATCCATCCACTTTTCTTGGAAATAAATATCAATCCCGAAGTCGTTGCTTTGGGCCCGGATGGAAGTTAAACCTTCGATGTACATCTGGATTGTCACCACAGTGGGACGATCTGAAAAATAATTCAAATTCCATGAAAACAATAAAGATATTTTTCATAATTAATTAGACAAAATTTAGTGAAATTTGGTTCGACGAAAATGTGAAAATAATTCTTCTTGCAAACTTTTGTGAAAAGTAAAAATCCCTTTTATGTTTAAAATCAAGTGAAAATCTGATAAGAAGCTTTTATGGTTAATATATGAGGTTGTTTTTCTTTCTTGCATATTTGTCTCCTACTAAAGTCATATATTATTGTACACTACACTTATTGTGAAGAAGTCCCGAGCCAAAAGAGAGCTGAGAAAAAGCATGTGTCATATTACGGACCCATAACAATAAAGTCTCGTTGCATATTTTCTTTTTTGCTGTTTTTATTATATATTTGATTAATTAGATTTGGATCTAAAAATACAAATATTAAGTGACAATGATTATCAAGAGCAATAAGATTTAGAAATTTTTAAGTTTTATATTAATATGAATAATGTAAATTTGTTGCATTGTTCTCACTACATCTTTGTCTTGAATTTAGAATTTAAAAACACATAAATCTCAAATTCAAGAATGAAAAGGATCATAAAGGAGAAACATATCTTCCGTATTCATATAAAACTTCCTTATCTTCGTTGTATCTTTAAATCTCAAATTCAAAAATAATGAAAAACTATGTTAACAATTGTCTCTACATGACATTTTTCATCAATTTTTACTTCGAAATAGACAACTGTTTCGATAATTTCATTTAACCCAGTTTATTCGTCAAAAATTTCAAGGAAAAATTGAGAGTTCTCGATTGTCGGAAATTTGTCAACCAAGAACCACTCAGGAACTGACAAAAACAAGTGCAAATGGCTTATGGCAATGTTTCAAAGCAATTTGGTCTTTCAGATCCAAGTGACAAAAAATAAAAATTTGTCGGGAAGACAAAGTGTCCTTTTGGGATTTTGTCGAAGATGTTCATTTTGTTCCAGACAAGGAACAATGGAAAAGGATTGTTGGCTTTTAGCTCAGGGATTTAAATTTTAATTAACAAGTATCTTTCAGGAATACAGAAAAGAATACTAGAAAGGTTTTGAGTTTTGTAGGAACGCAAAAAATTTAGTTTGTTTCGAGATAATTTCCCAAAAAAATATTCCTTGTCATTCCACAAGTATCCTCCTGGGATCCAGGAAAGACTTGGGAAATTTTGAGATTTTATAGAACTCTTTAAAAATTAGACTCTGTATTTTTAAAACCTGAATATGATTGAAATTCAGAGCTGTAGAATTCACTAAAAATTCTAGAAATCTGTGTTAAGACAATTTCCTAAAAAGTCCACTTTTCTTTTTTCAGATAAAGTTCTTAAACAATCAGTGGAGGTTCCTGAATATTTAAAAAAGTTTAAAACACATTTAAAACAAGAAATCTAGTCAGACCTTCTAAACGAATCCAATTCGGAAAAATTCCATAACAAAGTTTGTTTTGAATTTGGAAAAGTAATTCGTTTTTAGAACACAAAAACAAAGGAGTAATCTTTGAAGAAACTCACTTTCATTATGAGTAGGAATTTCCTCTTTATCGTAATCTGGAACATTTTTCAGGATGTAACTCAGATCGTGGCAAGAGACGAAATTAATAAAAAAGATACACAACAAAGTTGAAAGTATTTTCATTTTTAAATTTTTCTACAGTAACCGTCCATAGCCTAAAATAGAGAAATCACTGTAATATTTAATATCAAAAGTACATACTTAAATTCGAAATTTAAGTTCTCCAAAATTTAAAAAAACTTTTTCGAAGATTCTAAGAAAACGGATTGACCAATTTTTCGTCTCGAGAAGGCGGAGTTTATTTTTTCGAGTCCTGTTCATTTTTCGAACAAAGCTTTTTTACAAAAAAATCCTGGATTGGAAAAATCCAAAAATTGAGGAATCCAAAATTGACGGAAATGTGAAGGGCAATTGCCTGGAGCGATGATTAACCGTCCTAACAGTCGTTATTTTCTTGCAAAAAAGTTTCATTTTCCAAAGTTCAAAAAAACTAATCTTTTTCGAAAAATGAAAACTCATGGAATTTAAAAATAACGTTTGGAAAAAGTTGTGAAATTAAAAAAGTACTTTTTAAAGAAAATTCAGTTTAAAAGTAGTTATTTTTTAAAGAAGATAGTTTTAAAAAATACTTACAAAACAGAATGGTTTATTTTAAATAAAGACAAAAAGTTGTAAAATACAAAAGTAATTATTTTTTAAATCCACAAAATCCAAAGGTAATCATTTTTAAAATACTTCCAAAACACAGAGTAATTATTTGTTTGGAAAATAGACAAAAATGTTTAAAACTTTGTAAAATACAAAAATAATTATTTCTTAGAAGCAAAATTCATAAAATCTTCAAATAAGTTTTAAAATAAAGACTTCCAAAGCACAAAACAATTATATTTTTGAGAAAATAAAAAAATTTTTTTCCAGAAAAATAAAGATTTACAAGATTTCTAATCTCTGAAAATAAGAATTCTGTTTTTATTAATACAAAAATAAAAGGTCAAAAGGGAATAAAAGTTTATTTTTATTCAAAACAATTACTCGAATTAGTATTCTTTCAACATAGTTCTTTTTAGTGCAAATGCATTTCGTTCAACGCAAGAACTTTCCCAGAAACCCTTCAGAAAGGTACTTTTTATCAATATCAAGGAAAACCTTCGTATTAATATCACAAGAAAGGTTTCATATAAATATCATGGACGGTTTTTTTGCGCTAACACTTCAGAAGGGCCTTTTTATATTAACATGATAGAAAAGTTCTTTTTAAATTAACGTCGCAGAAAAAATTTCTCTACATCAATGTCACAGACGACTTCTGTTTGCATTAGCACTTCAGAAAGACCTCTCTGTATTAATATCATAGAATGTTTTTACATCGATATCAACAGGGGATTTTTTGTTAAAATTAAAGAGCTTCTCATGTTAACACCACAGAAATTTCTTGCATTCATATAGTTTTTTTCATTAAACTGGAGGATATTTCTACATCACATATTACAGGAAATTCTTTCACATAAGATCACAGGAAAATTTTGCCCTAATATCATAGTCATTTGCTTCGAATATCATAAGATCTCGTCCGAAATTCTTTAGCAATTGCCAATAAAAACCCCGTATCGTGATTTTAAGAAAACCATAAAATTAATTTCATAAGGTGCGAAAAAAAACGATCGCTCAGCTAGCCTTCAATGATCATTTGCTTTGCCAAACCGAAGAACTCAGTAAGGCCGGCTCACTCTCGTCATTCACGTCATCAAAGCGACTCGAACTTTCCTCCGATTTTTATGGGTTCCGATTCCTGGCCACTAAACCATGAAGACAATTAAGTGCCTCCGGCTTCAATCGGTATGAGCAATTTCTTCCTCGATTTTTATGAGTTTTTATCCCCAATTATTAAACTACAAATAAAATCCAACTAATATAACCTCAATTATTAGCTGATCTTTCCCTCAATTTTATGAGTCTCGACTTCAAATCGCAGAACAATGGAAATGACTAATTCACCCTCCATTGATATCAGTCAATTAAAACTGCTTAAAATCAGTGACTAAAAAATTTCATACAAGGATGAAAATCTTGAAACCAAAGGTTAACACAATCAATTGATATCGCGAGACTTAAAATGGAAAATCATTCATCAAATTTCTCCCAGACTTGTTTCATTCTCTTATTCACAAAAAGTCCAATTCACATTCTTTTTTGATTTCTCAAATTTTGTAATCATTTTCGGTATCCTTGGAATTCGGTTTTTATCACTTCCAAATTTCCTTCTGCTTATTTTACTTCAATTTTCCACTCATCACTAAACTTTTAGGTTATTTTATTTTCACTCTCAAATGCAGCCAGAATACGACGTCATCGTCGTCGGTGCCGGGATAATCGGGAGCTCCACCGCCTACCAAGCGGCAAAAGCCGGGAGATCCGTCCTTCTGCTGGAGCAATTCAGCCTCAACAACAACCTCAATTCTTCCCATGGAGGTTCCAGAATCTTCAGATTCGCCCACGAAGAACCCGTCTACATGCCTTTGGCGAAGGACGCCTTGAACAGCTGGAGACAGTTAGAAAAGGAATCAAACACCGAACTCCTCCGTCAATGCGGACTCTTGTGGGCCGGTAGTCACGAGCTCGTCCAGAAAAGAGCTTCCAACATGAAACGAAATGGAGTCGAATGTTCAGTTCTGAGAGGGAAAAAAATCAACGAGAAGTTTCGACATGTGAATTTCGGAGAAGAATGGAGTGCCTTGTTTGACCCTAACGGAGGAGTCCTGTTCGCTGACAAATGCGTCCTTGCTGCCCAGGTTAAGATTAATTCAAAGTATCTTGAAATGCGGAATTTCGGAAATCTTCACTAGATTCTGAATTCTATATTACAGTAGAAAAACTGTGTTCCAAAAAGCTTTCCGAATTCTTCTAATCTGATTGATTTTCCAGAAGATGGCTCACAAATACGGCGCCGAAATCCATGACCACGAAAAGGTCCTCCGAATAGATTCTGACGAAATCGTCCACGTCTACACCGACAAATCCCATTACACTTCCCGGAAGATCATCGTCACAGTCGGACCTTGGCTCGAGAAGGTTCTCCCAAACCTCGGCATTTCTGCCAGAGCTCAATTAATGGGAGTAAATTACTACAAAATAAAGTCCAACCACGATCTTTTCAAAACCGAAAAAGGATCTCCCATGCTCCTCATCGGGGACCACATCGACCCTCCCGTCTACAGTCTCCCCGACGTCGACATCCCAGGACACGTCAAGGCCGGAGTCCACATGGGAGTCTTCATCGATCCAGACGGAGACCGATCCCAGCCAGCTTGGATGGAGACCATCCCTTCAAAATACTTCTCCATCTACACCCCCGACTTGGATACAACAAAACCAGTGAAAAGAACCAGCTGCATGTACACTGTCAGCGAAGACGAATACTTCATCATCGACAAAAGCCCGAAACATCCACACATCTTCGTCGCCGGGGGATTCTCCGGATACGGCTTCAAATTCGGGCCCGTCGTCGGGGAAATCATGAAGAAAATGGCATTCGGAGAACCCATAACGTACGACCTGTCTCAGTTCAAGATCGACAGACAAATCAAGAACAAATCGAAAATATAGAAACCTTGACTATTTTCATTTTTACAAAGGAATAAACCCATTTCCTAGTCTGAAAAGTAACTACATCGTCTTCTCATTCATAGACGTCTTCATGTTCACAAATGTACTTGAAAACGTCCCGGGGAGTTTTGAGACGTTCGGCATCTTTGTCGGGGATTTCGAATCCGAATTCGTCCTCCAAAGACATGACAATTTCAACGTGGTCAAGAGAATCCAAACCGAGGTCTTCGACGAATCTAGCATCCAGGTTCAAAACGCCAGCCCGGTCTTGTGGGAACCTGTCCCAGTTCTTCACGGCCTTCAAGACTCTCTCCTCGACCTAAAACCGAACTGAGTAAGCAATCTCCCCGAAATCCCAAACCTCCTTGAAAGTCAACTGTTTCGGAGGATCGAAAGGTCCGAAAACCTCCACAGAACCGAACCGCTTCTGGGTCAGTTGAGAACTAGAAGGTTGGGTTAAAGCAGCGACGATCTTGGACTTGTGAGAGCTCCCTCCATGACGCAGACGCCGACTGATGACAGCAGACACAAAGCGGACCGCTGGAGCAGCTCCAAATCGCGGCAGCATCCCTGAGTCTACGATGGAAATCAAAAAACTCAATTATACAAGTATCGCAGCGATTCCGTTCGCTTAATTCATGATAACGTCAAGTAATAAAATTACTTATTTTCAACAAAGCCCAACAAAACGAAACAATTAGCCCAAGTTCTCGACAGAGTGGTCCATCTTACTTGTGGTGCTTACGCAAGTTGGTGATGATGTTCTGGATTTCATCGCGCTTTCTCTTTCCACGGGTGTGTTGTCCGATACGAGCCTTGAGGAACTTGAGAGCCTTCTTATCCTTGCTGAAACAAATCAAATCAGTTGGGAGCCACGTCAAAAAGAAACTCACTTGATACGAAGCAATTCCATGCAACGACGCTCGTACGGAGCGAATCCAGTGACTTCGCGGACGATTTCACGGACAACGCGGGTCTTCTTCGTCAGACGACCCTTGAAAGAAGAGGCCTTTGGCTTTCTCTGGATCTTGGTGACGCGATGTCCCTTCTTAAGACCGATGGCTTCGCCTTCGACAGCAGACATGGTACTGAAACAAGAGTCTCATATATCGAAAGTCGAGATTTTCACTTCACGACACGTGGAACACTACACGTTTAAAATTTTATCGAAGAACTTTTATAAATATACCCGGATAATCAGTAAATAACGGAGAAATGGAAAAAAACAAGAAGAACCGAGAAGAAAGGGAAGCGACTGCGCCCTGAAAATCAGGGAAAGTCGCGGCGAGACACCTAGGCGAGAACAATTTTTTCAAGAAAGAACGGTTTCTAATCCGTAATTACACTCAATGAATTTGTCGATTTCTGGTTTTTTCCTGGTTTTGTGAAAAGCTCCTCGGTGAATCTCTCAGTTGGCAAGGGATGCCGTTGACGAATGATCATTAAGAAGAAATCCGGCACAGTCCTCGAGGCAGCCCAGCTTTCTAGTTTTTCATAGTAGTTCAGAGGCAAATCCACCGTCATGGTGACACTGTAATTTCGGGAAATAATTAATATCAGGAATTATGGGGAAATGATATATGAACTTACAAAATATGTCGGAGTTTCCTGAGCAAGTCGAGGAAGTCGGCGAATTTAAAGTCATTGACCAAAATCACTCCATCGAAAGTGAGACTCGAAATATGGGGTTGCTCCATGATATGCTTCAGATCCTCCCATTCTATGGTTCCCTTGATCTTGACGGTTTTGGCTTTGGAGATGTTGACGTACTCCAGGACGTCGTGGATCCTGTCCGGAGGCAAGTCGAAGAAGCCCAAGTCGCTCCGGATGTTCAGTTGCTCCAGTTCGTTCGGGTTGTAGGTGTTCGTTCCCGGCTGAGCTATGTACTCCACTTGGTTGGCGTTCCGATTGTGCCTGAACTGGTTGAATTTCATCGGGGACGAAACCGCCAACTTCCTCGCCTCGAACTTATCCACCGGATAATCCCCCTGGATTCGCTCACATTCATCCCTGTACTTCAAGCAAGTCTGTCGTAATCCAATAATCTGAGGACTAGGCACGATTTCCAGGAACCTCTGTTGGATCGTTGTCGGAAAGCTCGTGAAATTTACGGATTCGACAGGAGGAACATAATCGAGTGGAACTGTCACGTCTTTTATGATTGTCTCTTCTTTCATTTTCGGTGATTCTGGATCTAGAAAAAAGCTATCATTATCGACGAAGAAAATGGGAGGGGAAATGTAGCAGAAAAGAGAGTTCGATATATGTAAAGCCAGCATTAGAGAGATTTTCAAAACGTCTCATCGAAAGTGGATTTCTTTCGCGCCGGGACCGCCAAATAGAGCGTTCATATTAATTTCGTGCGTATTAACCTAGTAAAGATTATAGATGAAAGAGTTTCTGATTGTTAATTATTACCAGTTTAAAGGTTAAACTAATTCTGTGAAAAATATTGGAAATATGCAACTAGTTTACGAATTTTTGTATAAGGAACTTTATACTAATCTTCCTTTAAAATTAGCTCGAAAAATGTGATAAATTATTAGAGATTGATCCCCTATTTCTGAATCAAAGTCCAATATAAATTTCAGAATCTAGTATGATCGATGAATATAAAACATTGTTCTTAGAATAATGTCGGAATTGTAATTCGAGAATAGGTCATGGTAGGAATCAGTTGAAACATTGAGCGCATTCACTTTGTGTTCATCAAACAAGCGCAATTTTGTAATTCCGAAACAAGAAAATTACAAAGTAGTTTCAATAGGAAGTTTAGATAAGGAGCATTAGTTATTGTAATTAAAGATGACGGTTTCTTTTTTATCGAGGATTGTAGATGTCTGGTATCACCAGAACCAAAATCGCCAAATTAGTCTCCGAGAGCAAATAGGTAGCGGAGAAATTTGACGAGTCAGACGAATAAGTGATTGCATCGTTAAAGTATCGGAAACAACGGAAAATAAAAATTTACAAAATAATTAAGAGAATCTAAGAGTTAATCAATATCAAAGAGGTATCTAGAGATATGGATTCATATTTGGAATCTGTTGTACAGTGTAAAGATAGAAAATATACCACTTCACTCATTCTAATGATATTTCCATAATGTTGATTGAGTTCAAAATTCCTCTTAACTATTGTATAGGTTTCATATTTTATCTTTTACAATTCCATTACTTGTCTCTTTTTCCGTCAAATTTTCCTATCAGTAATCAATAATCTAAAAAAGAAACTAGTTTGGTAAACGTCTGTTGATCACTTGTACTAGGTCGTACTGTAATTGCACGCATACCTTGATTTGATGGTCTTCATTCTGCTGCTGTTAGGATTATCAGTTTTTAGTAAAAGGAGTTCCTCACTAAGTAATCATAGCAGTCGAGGTTCCTTATTAACAAATTGCGTCGAAATAATTTGAAATTGCATTTATAATTCTGGAACTACGAAATTGTACCAACTTGAATCATACCCCTTAGGAGATCTCTCTTATCAATGCACATCGGGGTAAATCGTAATTTCAGCATCATATCAACGATTATGACTATGTAGAAGGGTAATATACGTCTATTTTCTATCCGAAGCTCGACCAACAATGCTAAATTTAAAGTGGAAAAGTGAAATGACAGATCTCTCAAATTGTTTATTAACTAAAAGTACAAATTTCCTTTTAAAAATCGGGAAGTCATTCCATCACTAAACATTAGTAAGGGCAAGTTTTATGATATTCTATTAAAATACCTTAGCTTTTTGTCCAGAAGGTAAACAAATAGGAAGAATTCAAGGAGTCCTTGAAATTTTACGGATATCAGTATTAGGAATACCTTGAGGAACCGGAACATAATCATTAGAATTCCTATTTGGATTATCTTGTGGCTTCCTTCTGAATATCCGATTAAAAAGACAGTATCCCATACCAAGGAGAAGTAGGATAAGTAGAAATCCACCAATAGCGATTATCCCGACTTTCATATCATGCTCGAAAGTTGTTTCTGGAGGTTCTGTAGTCGGAAAGATCTTGGAATTTCCTTTATCATCTTGATCATTCTCACAAGAGGCATCCTCTCTAAAAGGTTTCACGTTAAAATTCGGGTCTAGAAAACAATTGCGAATCCCTTACTCTACAATATCACAGCGTGGCAAGTCCTTGTGGTATTCGACTCTGAAAAAGCCGTTGCTATCTTTCTCTTCAGTGCTTATTTCTATTATGTTCGCGACGATATTAATGTCTTTAATGGGCTAAATATATCGTTGATTATTATAATAAATAAAAACATACAAATCTGGTTTCAGTAATATTAACAGCATTCCTCAACTTGCCGTCTAGAGTTACTAATTGTCTTCTCAGAATATTATCTCCTTCGACGCTGTATATGTAGATCTTTTGTCCCCCGAAATAAGAATCGATAATAGGTACGCAATTCATTTTAACAACGTTGTTCACCAGTGCTGTGAGATTTAGGACTTCGAGAAATTCGCCCTCAGTTGTTAGCAGATGAAAAAATAAGAGATTTTCCGGATGTTTTACACGACTGTTGTAGATCTTCGCTACCATTTGTTTACAAGTAGGAAGCGGGAAAGTTCTAATGACCCCATTAGTCTCTATGGCAAGTTCCAGTTTGAAGGAATACAGAAGTTCCTCTATACTGGAATTCTGAAAAGTATCTGATAAGTGCTTAAGAAACAGATTACTTACCTTGACATTTGGTTCATTAACGTAGAATCGACTGTAAATTTGAGCAGAAGTCACTTGGAAAACTAAAAGGATAATCAGTAATAGAATAGTTATTTTTATGAAAATAAACGACTACCTCCAAATACGATAATACACCAGCCAATCATTCCGCAAAATAGAAATGAACTTGAACACCCATCACTACAATTCTTATTCGCTCTCAATTGGGCGAACCGGATAGCATATTTAGTAACTCCATAGGGGATGATTTCGAATACGAATCCAGACACATACCATTTTTTTCATAAAAGAGATAGAGAAGGTAAATGTAGTAACTAGATATTAATTTCGAAATCTATCTTTATACCAAAATCGTGTCATGCACTTTTTTAAATTTTCATTCAAATTCAAAAGCTTCAAGATATTGTAGAAGTGTTTTAAAAATATCACAGAGAAGTATATTTCCTATTCAGAAATGCGTGAGAGAAGAGACCTTGTCACTGTCGGAAGATTATGCTACTGTATGAGCATCTTAAACACCCATTATGAACCAGTTTTCAGATAATGTGGAACTTGGATACAAAAGTGTCTTTGGAATTATACTTTTTTCTTGTATAACAAACTTTGACTACTAAATGATATCTATAGCCACTGAATTTAATGATTTTTTGATTTTGTAAAGTCTTCAGCTAAATCATTATTTTATTTCACCGGTTGATTAATACTCAAAAACTGAGTTGAAATAGATGCAGTGTTTGGTGGATTTGTAGATAAAATTTCTCGATAATTGAAGTATGGATTTTTTTCAACTTGACGATGCACTAATTTTAGATTTAGTATTTCACAAGTTGAATTAAATCAATTCCCGAAATGTTATGCGTCATTCGCTCTAGTGCTCTAAAATTTACCAATTTTTACTGTCTTTATGAATCTTCTCACACGTTCAATATGAATTCCAGCAAAGGTACTTGATTCTAATATCATATTCCAATGGCGTTATATTTTAAAGAAATAATGAAACTGAAATTACTTTTCAAATCATTATTTCTCGTTTCTATTGCACTTATACGAAGAATTAAAAAATTGACAAAGGGAAAATTGGTTCTGATTAAACTTATTTTTATTCTTAACGATATAACATCAATAGAAACTTCTCTGATTGATTTGTCCAAGCTCGTATTCATTTAGTTCCCTTTCACGCCGTGACCTTTCTATCCTTTTGTTCAGCGGACACGAAGGTAGACACCAACAGGTTAGAAACGTTAAAACTAAAAATATAAATTATAATCTGTAGGCTGAAAGATTAAAAAGATACTCATATAAAACACTTGCTTCCAATCAAAACAGCAGCCCCCAAAATTATAGCGACCAGAACGCCGATCGAAATAGGTAATATGCAACATGAAGGCTTCAAGCTTCCAAAATAAAAAGACGTGCAACAATAAGTATAGATATCTGGATCCCCTGGTTGGGGACAATAAGCTACATTTCCTGAGCGAACAATTGATTAATCGTTAAATAGGTTATTTCCTTACCTTCTCCACTGGGACACCAGTTGATATTTCTGCCTCCGAGAGAACCTGAGATGTATCCACTCATCTTGATCAAATTAAATTTAAAATATACGAATTTTATAATCTCAAATGTTCAGAAATATACAAAATTTAAAAAGTAGGAAGTTTAATTTCAAAAATAAAAAATCTAGTCACACGGTCGATCGAAAGGACCGACTTTCCTCTTCCACGTGCAGCATTCAAAGGTCAGCTTGTTCAAGAAGGAAAGGAGGAACAGAGTGCCCATTCTGCATAAACAAACAAGGTAAACAAGATGCAAAAATGCTTAGCACTACGGAATAGACCATCTAGTGGGAAAATACATTTCAATTCCGTTTCCTTTGTGTTGAATTTTGATATTTATACTGTATTACGAAAGAAATATATTCTAAATAAGGCATTTTAAACAATAGTTTATCGCTTTAGTACAGATCAAAGATATGAAAAATTTGAGAATAAAATTCTTTGAGAAAAATTGTGTTCAGAAATTATTATTTCCATGGCTTGCTATAAAAAGTAATCCATTTCCTATTTTCTTTTATGGTTAATATAGTGACAATATCGGTCAGAGATCAAGCCTTATGACGAGTTCGGGGTGTAGATTCGTAAGCCTAAATTCTCCTAATGATAAATTTGTTACTGTATCATTTCTCTTCATTGAGAATTTTACTCATATGATCTTATATGAATAGAATTCAAATTCTCATCCAAATAACTCTAACTCTTGCATGTTTTTCTACTGGAATATAGATAATCATTTCGAAGAGGTCAGATACATCATTATGAGCATGCTCTGAGAGTTTACTAATAGTCAACCAGCACAAAGTTGAAAGTAGGGAAATTCAATCAGTTCACTCTGCAAGATGGAGGAAGGGCCTGTGACATTTCCTGCTATGGTTAGTATAGTCTTACATGGCATCACATTAGAGTGTTTCCTCTGGTTGCTGGTTGCTTCTATTTCTCGGTTATACAAACGATTGTATCCCGATTTCGATTATTTTGGTAAATCTACTGCAAAAATCCCTCTTTATTCGGCAACTCATAGCATCAACTTCAATCTTCTACCGTATTGTATGAAAATCAAACTAATCGAAAGCTTGCCAAATGCCGATCTCAGGAGATACAGCTACACCTCGAAGAATAACTATATTTTTTGTCTGAAACTTCGTGGTCTTCCTGTGAAACGTATGTTCGCGAGAAGTGAGGTGCTTTGTTGGGATTTTACTATAAAGAAAAATGTCAACGTTAACAACGATGACTACACCGTTAATATTAACGTGGCTTACCTTCATAAAAAGTGCCTTCCATTTTTATTTGGAGTTAAAGAACTAGTATGGAACAATAGGTACTCTCATCTATGGAACCCAAATGTGTTCGAACTACCCATAGAGCATTTCCGTTTAGATGTTGTTCAACGTCTCAGTGGAGAAGAACAGCAGTTTCTTTTCCAGATGGCAGGCAAAATGAAGGAAAAGTGTCGACTTATTGAGCTCTTTTTTGTTAGAGATTTTGACGCCGACTTCTGTGTTAAATTTATGGAGCCCAGATGTCCCTGTTACCGCATATATATGTTAAATGATGAACAAGGATTCGACGCCTTATTTCACCAATTGGAGCCTTTTTATGATCTGATTTTAAAGAACCTAAAAGTGAATACTTTGTGTTTAGAAGCCGTATTGAAAAATGCCGACCAATGAGGTTATAGAAACGTCGTGTGAATCCCCACAGTTCGACCTAGTAACGTATCTGTAGGAAAATCTTCGACCAGTAGCCCTGGATAAAATTATAAACATAATTTTCTTTGAAGCCCAACAAGAACCCCGTATGTTCACTGGTCAACAAGGACACAAGACAGAACTCAATGGAAGCGAAGTGATCCACGCGGCAACCCCGCTGAAGTTGGATCTCCCTAGTAATTTTCTTTGAAGAAAGGTGTATTTGATGACATTTCTAGACGTGTAATGATTGTGAACTACATTTACAGAGTTACTCATCCTGTTTGCTATATTCAAGGTTCAATTTGGTGAGATCACTTTTTTCCCACTCTTATTATTTTGTGTACTTCCTTTCTTAATTGTTGTTCCTTGTCAATAAATGAACAACTCTATTGGTTGATATTTAAGTGAGCAAAATAATTCGCTGAGTGTACGGCAGCCAGTATAATCTTGTGGATAGCGAACAGATACTAGAAATACAGCAGTAGTACTGAACAGAAAATACGTACAACAGTTCAAGGTAGCGAAAGGAATGAAACGGTCGGTTCCGCTGAACTTCTATTTTGCACTCAATATGGATAAATCAATTGTGTTGTGGTGTAAGAGTTATTCCAACCTGCAGTCCCAGAATTCTCAAAACAAATCATAAACAACTTATAAAACACAACTTAAAAATAATCAATCAACTGACACTTTGTTCAGGTTTCCCATCATGCACTCTAGAGTTAAGGTTATACTCAAGCTTCCAAATAAAACTTTAAAAAAATTTCATTTGATACAAAAGGAAGTAAAATCAATATACGTCTGAGTCTATTTCCCAACCCTTCATTTTTTGGCGATACCTGGGATAGAATACGATCTTCAGGCTTCGTGGCAGGAACCTAGAAGAGAAGAGTAGTCACTGCAGTAATAATAAAAGGAAAATACGTCTATAGGAGGAAGCAGACAAATGAAAAATTGAGTATTTGAAATACAATTACCAGTTTTTATTGATCTCGCTTCGTATTGGGAATGAGTGAGTCTGGTTGAAAATAACTTCGCTCTTTATTCCGCCGTTTTTGATAGAGCCATTCTACGTGAATAGACAAGGTAATATAACGACGAGAAGTACCCGAGACAAGATTAGAGCTTTCCACCAAGACCAAAACAACGAAATTTCATCTGATTCTAGAATGCTCTGGAATCTTTTTTTGGAATTCAATAAGATTAATGTTATTCTACTCAATGGGAACTAATTTTATTTTGTTCAAGTTCATTTTCATCAAAATTACTACAATAGACAAATATACTTTTCATACTTATAACCCATCTTCGTCGGAATTGTATCCGTTTCCGGAACTCATCCTTCGTTTCATGGCATGACTGAAGTCGACTCCGTTTTCGTCTTCGCTGTCACTCGCCGGAGGAGCCGTAGGGGCTGTGGTGATCCTTGGTCGACCCATCTCATCACAAATCTGATCAAGGATCTGGGGATTGATGTAGTTACGCAGGTCTACCCTGGGTTTTCTGTTCAGACATTCCTCGACGTATTCATATGCCTAGAAACAATTTTTAGAATGTTTTTAATTTAAAAATTCGAAATTAATTTCTACCTTCTTGAAGTTACTTCTTTTCGCGTTATGGAGGATCAGGATGGCATAGAGATCTCCCCTTCTAACAGACTCTTCGATTCCAGGGATTTCCAGAAGCGAAGAGACTTCCTTCAAACAAAATCCGGGATCTTGAGAATAAGCTTCTTTGGCTTTGTTGAATCTCTCGATATTCTTGACTTGGGTTTTCAACTCATCCAGGAAATCCAAATCTTTTTTGCTCTCCGAATTCTCTTTTTTAATTTTTTTGGAAATTGTATTCAAAGCTTCCAAAATGGCATTCAGTCCTTTCTCGTAGTCTTTGTATTCGTCGATTTCGACATCGCCACAGGCCTTGTAGAAATAAGCCAGAGAATCCAGGGCATCCGCCTTGACATAGAAGGACTCTATGGACCTCATCAACTCCATGTCGTCTCTCCAAGATAGCGTCTGGAGGTAGTTCCCGGCCATACGGTAAATGTCTTTGTTTCGGGCCGTGTTGGTGAAGAGGATGATCTTGCCTGTGTCCCCGGATTTCAGAAGAGCTCTCATTGCCTGAAGATTCAGAATTTAAAAAACTTAATATATTATGTTATTAGAGAACAATTTTTAGAAAATCTTTCGGGTACGAGTTTGTAGAATTCCCTTATCAAGATTGGAAGTTGTGAAATTTCGTACTCGTATGTTTGGAAACTATTATTTTAAATTTAAAAAATTTTAACCCACTTCGATTTTGTTTCCTGCTTGAGTAAATTTTTTGGCGGCAAAATGATAGTTTCTTTGATGAAGACAGCAACGAGCGATATCTTCCAGCAATTGACTTCTGGATACCGTAGAACTTTTGTCATTTTTCGGTGGTGTCAATAATTCTGCCAACTCTTCGTTTATAATCACATTTTTCTCCCGACAAATATTTATTGCTTGAGAATACTTTTTCGCATATGCCAACAACTGTATGCCTTTTCTGTCCTGTTGATTATTCAAGAAAAATTCTGCGGCTCTTTCCAAAACCCTCGGATCCGATTTTTCATCGAGTTCCTGGACAATCAAATCCAAAGCACTGTGTTGCTCAGTCCTGAAGGCCAGATCCAAGGCTCTTCCGACGAGACCTGCCTTGTGGAACAACATCACAGCCTTATCTGTCTGGCCAGACTTTTCTTCGTAATACTTAGCCGCTTCAACAAGATCACTGCCACCAGCTTGGAGAGCCAAGTTCGCGAGTTTATCCGACATATCGTTCTCTTTCGCGAGTCTTATAGCACTACCGTAAGCATGAGCTTTTGAAAAATAAGTTACTGCCTTGTTGAAATCACCTTTTATCTCGTATTGTCGAGCTAGATGAAAAGCCGCGGATTTCGAGTTTGTCTCTTCAACAATATTCGCAGCTTCTTCCAGTTCCCCTTCCATGCAAAGCAATCTCACGACGTCTAAATATTCTCCAGAAAGTTTGTAAAAGTTCCTCGCTGTGACAATATCCCCGATGCTTTCGAGGTAATGACCCCACCATTTTTGAAGATCACTAAAGACAATTTTTTGTTTAAGATTATATAAAAAGAAAAAATAATTTCCCCATAAAACTTCTTTATTAAATTAAAAAAACCCACGGATCTTTTTTTCTTTTCACATAAATTTCCAACACTTTCGGGTTGTTGAACAGCGTTCTGGGTACTTCGTACTTCTGTGTCCCGGACATTTCGTAATTTTCAATCGCAGCTTCTAGAGCTCCATTTTGTTCCAAGTATTTTGCGTAATTGTAGTATGTATTTCGCAAATTTACTCTATCATATTTTTCAGCGACTTTAAAAGCTTCGTCCCATTTGTTTTCTGTCTGGAGGAGCTTATTTAGCATATCGTATCTTCGGATTGAGAGATAAATAGATTTCGCTTCTTCGATCATCCCCAGTTCTATCGCTAATTTCGCCGCTTGCATGTCCACAGGCTCCCCTTTTTCGATGGACGTGCGCAGATTTCTGGCAGCTGTGGCGTTTTGCATATTTCCCAGACAAACTCTGGCGACGTCGATCCTGCGAGTCTTCACACACATCCTAGCCATGTGATCCCAGACACTTTCGCTGAAAGTTTTGAAGTACTGTAACTATAAATAAAAACCGTAAATTATATCCACTATAAAATTATCTCGGGAAGATTTTCCAAAACATTTGAAATCTCAAGAATTTTTGTATTTTTTGTTTCAAGAATTCCGGCAAACTGAAAACCCACTTCTTGATGTACTTGATGGACTTGAAGGCGTTGTCCATCTGCCCCATACAAAGATAGAAACTGAAATCCAACATCGCGTTGATGGCTTGGGTGTCGGAATCATTTAATCCGACAAATTCCCTCAAAGTTCTCCTCAGAAGCAATCGCGAAATGGATCTTTCGATAGCAACGTCATCTTCTTCATCTGATTCCATCTAAAAATAAATTTGTCAGAAAATGTGAAATTAACTCTCACGAAGGAATTTAAGTTAAAAACTCACATTTTTCAGGAAATATAAATAAGGAACAGACAAGTGAAGCAGTTGCTCAGCTTTCTCAGAATTCGGCTGTAGATCGTGCATTTGGACCCCATGTTCCGTCGTTATGTACATGGAAACCAAAAAATTCTGACTTTGATCTCCAGTAACATGGATTGCTTCTGAAATCAGAAGTCTTGGATCTGTTTTGTCGAAAACGTGATTTCCTGGAAAATGATCTGGCATACGGAATCTTGATTGTTCTTTTTCGATTTTCTTAATTGAAGCTGTTTTCGGTCTTTCTCCGGGTTTCGATGATTCCGAATCCGCTTCGTATTGCTGTTGGTCCGTGATTCCTTTTTTGAAAGAAAAGTATCCGACGGAATCTGTTTCTGCGTCCCAGATGGATATTCTTTCAAAAATTTCCTCGTTCTTCAAAATTGCCGTGAAACTTATCCTGTTGCCAGAGGCGTTTACTCTGATGACGTTGAATTTCTCGAAATTCGGGACTGTTTTTGATATTTGCGATGATTGGAATTGTTTCTTTATATCTTTCCCAGAAATATCAAATATTGACAAATATCCATTTACTGTAGCAATCGCCATGAATTTCCCATTGACATCCATCAAAGACGGATTTCCTTCCATTTCTCTGAAGTTTATGCTCTGCCTCAAAGTCCCTTGAAAAGTTCGGATTTCCAAGTTAGAATTTTCCAAGATAAAAACAGAAGCTCCGAA
Organism: Halicephalobus sp. NKZ332; assembly: GCA_009761265.1. NCBI lineage: Eukaryota > Metazoa > Nematoda > Chromadorea > Rhabditida > Panagrolaimidae > Halicephalobus > Halicephalobus sp. NKZ332. Next base: position 69,468 of record VOSG01000127.1, read on the forward strand.
TACGACGACATCTTTAGCAGAACACACAAAGTTGGATACTGTAGAAATTGCCAGAGGTACGTTGGGGATATCCTTGATTTCGAAGATATGGACCTCTTGTTCGTCCCAAGCAGAGAGAAATTTGCCAGAAAGTCTGAACCCCTTGATGGGGAACGGTATGTTGATGTCTTGGGCTTCCAGAGGATTTACCAGTCTCACGAGACAAAGTACTTGAGGATTTTTCTGGATCGCGGCATACTGTAATTGATGAAAAATTAAATTTTCTATGGAATATTAAGTTTACATTGCAATCAAAATGGACTTGGATTCCTTCGTCCCTGAAGATCGTCACGGAAGAAACAGAGTTCACCACGAGAGCCGCTGTTGTGGGAGACCAATCCAGAGATATTATCTAAAAAATGTTTTGATTATTTAAATAAAAATATTTCGCTATTATTAAGCGAAGAAATAAGTTTACGTTGCAATCTGTGGCTACTGCACTCTGGAGTCTCCACTGCTGATCGAGGGACTGTTCCTTGAGGTCCCTTCTCCTCTTCCATCTAGCTATCTTGCCCTCAGAAGTCCCCGCCGAAATCATATCTAAACCAATCAACTTATTGTTTTCAATTAAAATAATCATTCTGGGTCCTAATATCAATAGATTTACTTATTTTTTAATTTCTATGTTAATATGACTCCTCACTTTTCTTTGCCGAGAAGCTGAGACAGATAATCAGGTCAGTATCGCTGTATCCCTTGTCGTTCTGTAGTCGGAATAAGGAGTTGTCGTTCGTCCTCAGATCCCAGATTCTTATTTCTCTTTCTCCATAACACACTGCGATAGTTTGGTCATCAACAAAAATCATTTTGTAATATTCTTTTTTTCCCGCCAACTTAATCCGGATTTTTTCGTTTGCTCTTTTGCTGTCCACAGTAAGCTGGTAGAATAACATCGAATCGGTACTCGCGAGCAGGAATTCTGTCTCCGGGACATTCAAAAGTTGGATTACAGTATTGTCACATTGGAAGATCTTCGAACAATTGCCTTCTTCGTCGACGGAATGAATCGCGCCCTTGTTGGTCCCGATGTAGAATATTTGAACGTGCTCTGTGTTGTCTTTAAAGTAGAGACCGGTATCTGCATCTGTGATGGACTAAAAGTTTAACTATAAAAATACGTTCTTTAATATGAAAACCGAGGTTTAAATCGGCTATTGACTTTAAATTTAAATAGAGAAACCCATCATGTTACATATAAAAGAATTCCGTAAATTGATTGGAAAGTTTGTGTAAAGAAATATATTGTCTCGATGTCGACGTCAGGATTTACGTCATTTGTCGAACTAAACTGAGACTATAAAAGTATATTGTCTTTGAACTAGAAACCAGAACTCGTATCTCTGATAGATTTAAAATTTAGTTGTAACATTATATTTTTTTAAAATAAAAACCAGAATTCGGATCTTTAATTGGATTAAATTTTTATTGCAGAACCATATTATCTTTGAAATAAAAATCAGAATTTGTTCCTTATTGGCTTTTATCTTTATTATAAGATCATATTATCTTCGAAATAAAAATCTGAATCCGTATCTATATTTGATTTTAATCTTAGGTAGATAGTTGGTACAAATCCCAATATCTACTCCAAGAAGAATATAATTTTGCTACTAAAGTTTAGATACACAGATACAACCTTTTCAGTATCGAAATCAAGATCTAAATTAATCTCGAAAATATATCCTCATCGATACGGACAAAATTTGTACTGATGTGAAATTAAATAATAAAAGTACATTTTCTTTAAAAGCTAGAACCAAAATCAATAATCAATCATACATTAGTTTCAAAAACGTGATGTTTCCTATATAAGGTCAGAATCCTTATTGATTGTCGACTAAAAACCAAATTGCAAAAGTGTATCGTCTTTAAAAATAAAAACTCAAGTTGATTGTCGACAATAAATTAAACGAAGGAAATATTTTACATTATATATAAATATCAGAATCAATACCAGTTACTGACTAGAAATTTAATTATAGACTATATTGTCTTCAAGCATTAACATTTAAATCAATTAGTGATCACAATTTATTTTCGAAAACATGTTATTTTCTTTATAAAGATCAGGATCAGTATCGTATATTGAATGGAAATTTGATTATGAAATCCATCGTTTTGAAGCCTCAACATTTATATTAATTATCAATTACAAACTATTTCCAAGCATGTGTATTGTATATAATTATCAGAATTCGCATCGGTTATCGACTAGAAATTCGATTATAAAAGTGTTCAACCCCGAATGATTGACAGTTTTTTCAGTATCGCCCGAAAAATCGTAAAAGATGAAGAGATCAGAAAAGGAAAACCAATTTTCCAAAGTGAAACGATTGAAAGACCAGTTGGCTCCAGTTTATCAAAAAAAATAAAAACTCAAGTTCCATCAAAATTTTTATTTTTTATTTTATTTTCCTCGTGAAATTACTATCTTTCAATTTTGCTAATATTTAATTTCCTTGAAAGGTTTTGGAGTTTTTGAGAATACGGTAGAAATTTCGGATTCCGAAAATTTTCCCGAGTGATTTTGGAAATTCTGAAATTTAGGATTTTTGAGGATACGGTAGAAGGCTCCGGGATCTTCTGAAATATAGTAGAATATTTCTGAATTTTCAAACTTTTTCGGATGATTTCAGAATTTCCAAAAGTTACGAAATTCCCATGGACATAACAGAAATCCTTCGAATTAAATTTCATAATTTTAGAATCAAGGTCTAAAATTTCGGATTCTAGAGATTCTTGTCGAGATAATCCTCAAAAGTTTTAATTTCCAATTTTCATAACTTTCACAAAATTTGAAGTCAAATGTTTCGGGGATTTCTGGAATTTTGCTTCAAAGCCATTCTTGAACAAAACCGATTTGTACTCTCACAATAGTTTGATTTCAGGTTTTTGAAGGTTATTTTCCTTTCATAAAAGCCAGTTTTAAAGTTTTTCATAAAAAGTAAGGATCGTCCAATTTTAGATCCTACCGCGTCATAATCGGTCGTGTTTTGAGTCATTATTCAATCCTGATGTTAGTGGAATAACAGTACGCAGTCGTCAACGAGCGGATGGAGGTAGAATTTAAAGGTAGGTTAGATAAAGGATCAAAAACCGAATTCACAAAAAAGATTAAAAACCGTTCTCGTCACAGCCGTGAAGTGGGATATTAATAGAAAATTTTTCGTGCCAAGATCATTAAAAATTTGAAGCAGAATCTTTTATACCGGGACCAATAAGATCTAAATTAGAAAGTTTTCGTATCAGAAATATTGAAATTTAAATCTGAAATTTCTTGTGTCGAGACTATAAAAATCCCAACCAAAGATTTTTCTCGTCGGGACCCTTCTTTGGAGTTCATCCTCAGGAGATAAAGAAGTAATTAATGTAAACTTTGAACTCGCGACGGAAAATAGTTGATCCATTTTTAATCTCGGATCTTGTCGTTAATCCTAAAAAAATACTAACGATTTTTAATCGAAAAATAAATCAAAAATCCATCGCATCGGAATCATTGTTTTTGTATTTTGTCTAAAAAAATGAAGAGATCGTTGCATGAGAAAAAGTTGGTCCCGTCACGAACAATGTTTTATTCGTTTTTTAACTATGAAATAAGTTGGTTAATTTTTATGTAATCGATAGTCGAAGTTTTAGTCGGGAAATTTACTCAAATATTTTTCCAAGATTGCTACTTTAAATATACTTTTGGATTCTAATAAAATAATGGTCCTATCACGAAAAATCATCTATTTATTCGTTGCAAGACCACCTCGAAGGATATTTCGTTGAATTTTTAATTATAGATTCAGCTTTTATAAAAATCAAATGCTTATTTCAGGAAACTCAGTGCAGAACTTTTTTTCGAGAATCTTCAGACACAAAGTAAGACCTGCAGATGAAGAAGCTCCGGAAGCCAGGAGACAGGTCCTCGGAAACTCCTACGTGGAACACCACTTGACGATTTCCGAGATCGTCGATGTTTATCCAGACAGCTTCATCGATGTAGAATATCCAGACAGAAGTGATGGGTTAAGTACAGTAGAAGCTAGAAAGAGACTCAAGGATGGAGGTATGAACATCATCAAGGCCCCCAAGGGACATTCGAATGTGAAGCTTTTCGCGAAACAGTTTTTGTACAAATTTTGGATTCTTTTACTTGGAGCCGCCTTTCTGTCATTATTGACTTACTTCATTCATATCTATCACGGGAATTACGAAACTTTGAATCTGTATTGTGCTATCATATTAATCGCAATCGTCGTCTGCATGAGTTTCCTTTCATTTTGGCAAGAGAAAAAAACAATGAGAGTTGTTTCGAACTTCCAAAGTCTTCTTCCACAAAACTGTTTCGTCTTCAGAGACTGTGAGGAAAGACAAGTACCCTGCGAGGAACTCGTCGTGGGAGACCTCGTCAGTATCAGATGCGGACAGAGGGTCCCAGCGGATATAAGAATCCTCAAATCCAACGGATTGAAACTCGAGTCTTCCGCAATCACCGGAGACTTGAAAGCGAATGATTACACCAACGAACCCGCAGCACCCCATGTGAGTGTTTTCGAGGCGAGGAACGTCGCTTTCAAAGGATCTTACTGTGTCGAGGGTGATGGAACGGGAGTCGTGATAAGGACAGGACAGTACACTGTGCTCGGGAACATCACCGAGTTCCACACCAGAATAAAGCCCACGGAAAGTCTTCTTCACCAAGAAACAGCGAAATTCGTCCAATTCATTTCTATCATAGCAGTCTCGATGGCGGTTATTTTCTTCATAATCGGGTGTGTAGTGGCAAAATTCGAAAACATCCTTTATCACTTTATTACGGGATTTTTGATAATCATCGTCGCCAATGTTCCTCAAGGTCTTCCGGCAATGGTCATGTCCCAACTTGCGATTATAGCGAGAAGAATGGGGAAAAAGAATGTTTATATCAAAAAATTGGACATCATCGACGAACTCGGAGCAGCTACAGTAATCTGTACAGATAAAACAGGGACTTTGACTCAGAACTTTATGCAGTTGACAGACATGTGGTATAACAAACGCCATTTTTCGAGTGAGTTCGAATCAGATTACGTTATAAAACTATAAAATCATGAAATTCAAATGAGTCCGGAGTAGATTTATTGTAAAATTATAGAAATCAGAGATTAAGCACTTTGTATGGATTAATGACTTTTAATTTCAGTCCATGGAGAGATAAAACAGGCCCACATGAAGTCCATCAAGCAGATGGCCAAGAGGGAACTCGAAAGACCGATTCCCGAGTTGCTGTCGGTCATGTCCGTCTGCAACAAGGCCCAATTCGAAAGGACCAGGAGATCTTTCAAAAGAGTTTCGACAAAGTTGGCATTGGAACGATCTAACAGAGAAATGATGAACTCCGCTAAGTTGACAAAGAAGTTTACCGTAGTGTAAGTCATCACAAAACTCGAGCATTAAAAATAATCGTTTTCGAAATTCGGATATTTTTGTTTTAAATCTTTTGAAATTTAAACAAATTTGATTTTAGAGATCAAAGCGGACATGAATCAGTCCGAGATCCTACTTGGGAACTTTCGAAGATCAGAGAACAAACGGACGAGGAAAACGAGACGAATCATGATGACGAAATTGATCTTCCTCAGTCCACAATAAAAAGAAGAAACGACATTATCGGATCGCCTTCTGATGTTGCTCTCTTGAGATACGTGGAAATGAATACCAGTGTGGAAGGTATCAGACAGAGGTTCCAGGTGAATTTTTATAGACTGTAATTACTGTTATGTTATGGTATCACGGTGTCACGTGGTAATCATATGGACAGGGACATTAAATCCTCAATAGAGTATCAAAAAATACAAAAGAATAGAATTATATTTAAGAAGATTTACTCCAAACTGGATCATAGATTCAGTTTATACGTTTCCCGATTAGAGTTCTAGACAAAATTTAATTTTTGTGGGGAATTCAAAATTGAAGATATTTAGGATTCTATTATTATCTTCTAGAATTAGCAAATAATAATGGTATTTCCTTTTAGACACTCTTTGAGGTCCCCTTCAACTCAGTTCGTCGATGGCAGAAGGTGATTGTGAGGTGTCTCGCCACCCCTCAGAGTCCCGATGCCCAAGAACTCCCGGATTTAGAGCAAAACGAGTGCATGTATCTCGTGATGATGAAAGGAGCTCCAGAAGTTATACTTTCTCAATGCAAAAGATACGCTTTCAACGACGAACTTCACGAGATAACGGAGGAATTTCGGGAATCATGTCAGTCCGCTTGGGAGCACTTCGGATGCGAAGGAAGGAGAGTAATTGCTTTTGCTCATAGGCACTTTATCGCGAAAAAAAATACCAAGTTTAATTCCAATTCTGATAATTATCCCATGGATGATTTGGTCTTTTTGGGGATGGGAGCCATGATGGATCCCCCCAGGGTGGAGACTGCGAGCGCCATTCAACAATGTAAAGATGCAGGAATCAAGGTCTTCATGATCACCGGAGATCACCCGACCGCAGCTATGTCCATTGCGAGTCAAATTGGATTGGTGAATAGCGTTCATGAAAAAGTATGTGAGATTTTACAAAGTTGAAAAAAGATTAAATCTAAAATTCTCTTCACACAGTAATCTAAATTTTCGTATTGAGATTTTCTTGAGCTTCAATAATGGAAATTTAAAAGTTCTTGAAATTAAGATATTTTAGGTAATCGGCAGATCTGGGAGTCAAGTAAAAGTATCCTTGAATACGAGAATAAAAAAAGATTGGACAATTGTTCTTGGAGAAACTATCTCTGATATGAAGAATGATGAATGGGACAAACTTCTAGAACATAAATACATCATTTTCGCAAGAACTACCCCTGAACAAAAACTTCATATTGTGGAGGAATGTCAGAAAAGAGGAGAAACTGTGGCTGTCACGGGAGGGGGTGTGAATGACGCCCCTGCCTTGGCGAAGGCGAACGTGGGGATTGCGATGGGAGTAAACGGAAGTGACATAGCTCAGAAAGCCGCAGATATAATCCTTACTGATGACAACTTTGCTTCGATTGTGAAGGGGATCGAGGAAGGAAGACTTCTCTTCGACAACTTGCGACTTTCCTTGGCTTACACTCTGGCCCATCTTTGGCCCGAGGTGTGTCCGATAATCCTGAACTTCACCTTGGGGATGCCCCTGGGGTTGGAGCCTCTGCAGATCCTGTCCATCGATCTCGCTAGTGAACTTCCACCATCGATATCCCTCGCTTACGAAAGTCCCGAAAGATCCATCATGAAAATCCCACCGAGAAACAGAACAACAAAACTTGTTTCAAACAGACTTCTAATGTATTCTTATATTTTTGCAGGTTGTTTCATCACTATGGGTTGTTTAGCCGCTTATTTGAGTGTGTATTGGTATCATAATATCCCCTTAGGCGATCTCCTTTTCTCGGCAGAGCACCATTGGAAGGAAAATTCCGCGAATTTCACTGCTAGTAATGGAATAATTTTCGATGCACAACAACAAGTTCTCATCAGAGGTCAAGCCGCGGCGGCGTGGCAAGTCACCTTAGTCATGTCTCAAGTAAGTTCTAGTTCGAAATTAACAGGGAACTTCAAGTGTCTGAGTTGTTTAGTTTGAAAGTTATACATGGAAATTGAAATTTTAGATTTTAATTGTTTAAATTATAGGTATTTCACTTGTTTATGTGTACTACAAGAAGAGTCAGCTTCTTCCAGCATGGAATCGCCAACCTCGTCTCAGTGTTTGCCGTGATTATCGTTATTCTGTTGCTAAATCTCTTTGTCTACACACCGACAATGCAGTATATAATGGACATCCATGCTCCGCCAACTCATATTTGGTTGTTCTCTATCATTGTCGGATTTTATCTCCTGATCTTCAACGAAACCAGGAAATATTTCATTAGGAATTGGCCGAGGCATAGAGTTGTGCGGATGTTTAAATTTTAAAAATCACAAAAAATTTAAAAATTGTACAAAATATAAAAACTTTAAAATTGTAAAAAATAAAAATAGTATAAAATATAAACATACAAGTATAACATAAAGTTTAAAAAATAAACTTACTGCTCGTTTGGAGTGTGATAGAGCTGTCAGAAGAGACGAGTCAGTGTCGTTCAGAGCTTCCTGTTTCGCGAGTTTCCTGGTGGAGAACTGAGCACTGGAAGGTTTTCTAGAAAAGATAGTGGCAGTAATAAAATATATAATTATATCAATGTATATGGAACTCACACTTTGACAGATTTCGCAATCACAGAAACCGGAACTTCTTCTCGAAGATTGGACTTGTGAAGACACTTTGATTTCGAAAAATTCAAAGGATCGACTTTGAATTGAGCGAATTTACCTGTCTAAACCCCGAGAGTAATTAACTTCAATGTATATAAACCCACATTATCAGCCGCGAGGACATTGTTGTTATCGGAATTCCAGGACAATGCACAAATTTCATCGAGATCTCCTTCAAGCAAATCCTCTTCTATTCCTTTCACCGGGTCAATCAGGGTCAATTTCCCGGAATCCCAGCCCACCAGGAGGACAGGTTCTCGAGAGTGCCAGGCGATCTGTGTTCCTCTCGCCGCTGGACGTTTCTTCGATTTGAAGAAGGATTTTCCACCCTGAATATTAAAAGTACACATAAACGTATAAACGTAAGTACATATAACGAACATAGAAACACATGTAATGCATATAAAAATACATATGCTATACATAAAGTTGTGTGCTAAATGTATAGATACATATACTACTTATATGTGTGTTCATATATGTAATAAAGACATAATAAGTATATAAGTGTGTAAGTGTATATGAAAAACGAAAGACTTACTTGTTTGGTGAAGAACCCCACATCTCCTCCCTCACTGGACTTGTACGAAGAAACAGCGAGGAAATCTCTGAACGTGTGCCAGGATAAGACGAGGTTTTCGACATCACCGTCGTCTTTATCTCCTTTCTGTCCGATCAGCATTCTGTTTCTTCGAAAACTCGGTTTCCAGAATTTTTGCGAAGAAAAAGTGCAAGATTAATACATCCCACAACTTGTTTTTCGTTTTTGTCTCCATAGCAACTAAGAACTCTCAACTTGAGTTTGGATTTTTATTGTCACTTTATTTTTTTGTGGTTTTATATCAATCAAAATATGATGAATCGAAAATGATCAGGTGTGTCCGACAAATGAAATTCGAACGGGTCGATCCCGCCAAGTGCATCTCAGCGGGATCGGGCAATCTTTACATGAACATCTCGTAGAAACAAAGGTCCTTTTCTTTGTCAATTATATTTCATTAAACATGGATAGAAATGTTCAAACTAAGCTCTACATCATCGGAGGACTTGTTTCTTTGTCTTCGATTTTCCAGGTAAAATTTATTTTAAAAGAAAAACTGACTTTGAGTTTAGATGGGTTACTCCAACTGCTACCCCAACACTGCCATCGACGGGTTCAAGTCGTACTTGAATAACTCTCTGGCAGATCGAGGACAGCCGATGACGGACAATATATATACATGGCTGTGGTCGGCGATTCTGAATATCTGGTTCGTAGGATTTGCCATCGGAACCTGGGTCGCCGTTCCTATTGCGGACTCTCTCGGAAGAAAAAGTGAACTTTCATATATCAATTTCCCTTCAATTGTTTTCTTTCAGAAGGATTACTGGTTGGGAACTCTATAACGTTGATCTCGATTGCATTTATGACAATTTCCATAATCTTCGAAGTTTTCGAGTTACTCATCGTCGGGAGGTTCCTCTCCGCCTTCGCCAGTGGTATTTCCATGTCCGCCTTGATCCTCTTCCTCCAGGAGATCTCCCCGACTCATATCCGAGGATCCATGAGCTTCTTCGCCGAATTGTCTTTCGTCGTCACGAATGCTGTCGGGGGGATCGCTGGGATGGGCTTTGTTCTCGGAGACAGACTCGGACTTTTGGTTGGCTTGGCTATTATCCCTGCAGTCTTTTCCATCGTTATCTTACTCCCATTACACGAAACTCCAAAATTTTTGCTATTAAAACATGGGAACGAAGTTGGAACAAAAGATTCGTTAAGATTTTATATGAATTATGGTATCTTTACATATTAACAGTTCTTTCTTATACACTATCTGTCTTAGGAGAAGAGGAATCGAATGAATACATGGAGAAAATCGTCGAAGAAAAAAATGAAGCTTCCGGAAATTACAGAACTTTGTGGAAGGTCACTCACTTGAGAAGGGGACTTCTTTTGGGGTTGATCTCGATGCAGATAACCACTTCCATCTGGCCTGTGATCTACTTCTCCACGGAGTTCCTCAGAAGAGCAAATGTGGAGTACGAATTAGCCGAGACTTTCAGCAGCATCATGTTGATCATCAGTACCATCTCCACTATCGTAGGAATGATCGTCATGGAGAAGTTTTCTCGAAGAAAGCTCTTCATCCTCGTCAGTTCCGTCAACACATCTGCTTTAGTCCTGTTCGTGATCTGTGCTCAATTGCAACCGCTTATGGATGTTGTTAAATATGGATGTGTGGTCGCAATCTTCTTCCATGGAGTCACTTACAGGTAAATCTTTACACTAAGATTAATCTCTTACAGTAAACTTTGTTTTCCAAGATATATGTATACGTATAATTTCAGTTTTGCAACTGGTCCGATTGCTTGGTTCATCACAGCAGAACTTGTTCCTATGGACTTCCGAGCATTGTCTCAATCCATAGCTTTATCTTTCAACCAATTCGCAGCTTTAATTTTGACTTTCATCACTCTTCCTCTTTACAATCTGATAGAATCATGGGCTTTAGTCCCTTTGTTCATTATCCCAATGATTTTCTGCTTAATTTATCTCTATTTCAACCTCCCAGAAACCAAACACAGAGATATCGGTGAAGTCATTGCTGATTTGAAAAGTGGGAGATCGTCCAGAAACGACAAATATGAGATGAGAAATTCGGATTCCAACGGAACGGGAAATAAGATGAACGAAAACGAAAATGAGTGAAATATGGAAATTACTGCCTAAAATCCATAGCGGGATTCTCAGTAGTGCTTTTTTGAGTTAATCAGAATTGTGGAAATTACAAATAAACTTTCTTACTAAATTGTCTCGATACGAATTTCCTAGAGAACTCTAATTACTGTAATTGGTGATTTTTTAAAATTTTCCGTAAAATTGGTAACTTATTTCAAGTACTGATGTTGCAAAAAGTGAAATTATGAACTTTAAGATTTTTTAGTTTATAGAAAATTTAAAAAGGTTAAAAATCAACCGAAAAGAACAACTGCCACTCGACCTTACCTTTGGGATCTAGATCAAGAGTCGAGACAAAACTAATCCGATGAGCCAGATTTTCTCTTCAGCCATTTCCCAATGAGCCAAATTTTCGTTTCATCTCGCTGTAACAGGGGACAGGAACCAAGGCATTTTGTTTTATACTCTATTTTCTAAACTTTATCTTTCCCTCGTGCGTCAATCGACCAATTTTTATCGATTTTTTGGGCCAAAATGTCCGGAAATTTTTCAGAAAGAAAATCGGATTCAATGGCGGCTTCTATTCAACACGAAGGCCTCGAAACAATTTTGAACGAAAATAACCTGAAATCGGAGGATTTGGAGGAAGCTATCAGACTTATTTACGGAAGGAGACTTCAGTAAGTCTTTTGGAAATCTTAAAAAAATTAATTTATTAATACGAGTTTCTTTAGACAACTCGCGATTGACTCATCCGTCCTTGATCTCGCGAAGGATAATGATTTCCAAATTTCCGGATACGTCGTCAAAGCCCAAGAGGAACAACTCCGACGTCCCAGAAGAGTCAAAGTTGCGGCTATTCAAAATAAGATCGTTCTCCCAACAACAGCCCCTGTTGTTGAACAAAGAGAAGCTATCCACCGTCGAGTAGGACTTTTGATCGAGGCAGCAGCTCTTGCTGGAGCTCAGGTAGTTGGTCTCCAGGAAGCTTGGACAATGCCTTTTGCTTTCTGTACACGTGAAAGACTTCCTTGGTGCGAATTCGCAGAATCCGCTGAGAATGGTCCCACGACGAAATTTCTGAAAACCTTGGCTTCTAAACACGGGATTGTCATAATTTCTCCGATTCTAGAAAGAGACGAGGAAAAAGACGAAGTTATATGGAATACCGCCGTTGTGATTTCCCATAATGGAAACGTCATCGGAAAGTCCAGGAAGAATCACATCCCGAGAGTAGGAGACTTCAACGAGGTTAGTCAAAGCATTATTTTTAAAATGTTAAATTTCATTAAACTATTGAAAATGAAATAATTTTTTCGATCACTTTCTGGAGTGGTAATAATTCAAAAAAAGTTATTAGAGTACTCTAGAACCAAATGAAATTCCATTTTTTTGATCTTGATTGGAAAACTAGGAATTCGCGTCAAGAATATTTAGTTTCTTAAAAGATATATCTTTATTGTTTAACTTTCAGTCGACCTACTACATGGAATCTCAATTGGGTCATCCTGTTTTCGAAACTGCTTTCGGCAGAATTGGAATCAACATCTGCTACGGTCGTCATCACCCACAGAATTGGATGATGTATGCCTTGAACGGAGCCGAGATCATCTTCAATCCCTCTGCCACGGTAAACGGTCTCAGCGAAGCTCTCTGGCCTATCGAAGCCAGGAACGCTGCGATCGCGAACCACGTTTTTACAGTGGGTATCAACAGGGTCGGAAGTGAGGAGTTCCCGAACGAGTTTACTTCTGGGGACGGGAAACCTGCTCATAAAGTTTTCGGGCACTTTTATGGAAGCAGTTACATCGCGGCTCCGGATGGATCCAGAACCCCGGGATTGTCGAGGTCCAAAGATGGAGTTTTGATTTGTGAAGTCGACTTGAACCTGTGTAGACAGACGAAGGATTCTTGGGGCTTCAGAATGACCCAGCGTCTGGATCTCTACGGGAAAGAAATCTCAGAAGCTGCGAAACCAGACTACCGTCCGAAGATCATCAGAGAACAATAATTTAGAAATTTATTTTATTATGAAAACCGAAATGAAGATTTTAAAACTTTTCTCAACACAAATTGTAGAACCTTCGAGGAAGTTAGATTTTTTATTCAG